>CACRXK020000945.1:0-63649 GCA_902702795.2 Paramuricea clavata | reverse complement strand
CCCCCCCCCCCCCGTCGAAAACATTTTTGGGAAAAATTTGTACGACTTGGTAAAAATAAATAGGGGGTGGGGGCTGTGAAAAAAATTGTTGGTTAGAAGCGGTGTCATGAAAAAATTAACACCTTAAAGGAGCAGTGTCACCGTCTGCGCATCTCTTCTGCGCATAGCAAACTTGAAAAACTACAGGATGTAGTTTTTCAAGTTGATGATTCAAGATGGCGGCCATTTGCGAGTGAGTGCATTGCAAGAGAGGCAAAAATTTCGGCACATAGATGTACATACAAGGCAGATGAAACTCTCAAAATACTGGAATAGGCAGCACAAAAGCTTATACTGATTCCTGAATATATTTGAGGCAAAAAGCATGACAAATTGGGACGAAAATGGAGGCTTGATAAAGTTCACGAAGCGATATCAATTTCGCTGTACATTTGCTGTGGTTGGAATATCGTAAGAGGTAAAATAATTGAATTCATAAAGGTACCAAATCAATTTTAAAATATATAGCATAGGTGTATCGATTTCAGGCATTCGTAGCAACAACAGCGAATGACTTAGAGCCTCAGACAAATCATAGTCGAACTATAAACTTTACTGCAATCAGAAAGTGCTCTTTCTATGATTCTGGCGTGCATCTATGAAAATAGAGTACATCTATGGATATATCAGCATATAAACAGCAAAGACAGGCACAAAATGTTGAACGAAATATGCATGAACATACTTTGAATTGACATGCATGAAGACCAACCAAAAATATTTAATTGAATATTAGGAAATTTTTATAATTATGATTGTAAATAAATACATAATGGCCATTCCATTCCACAAGTTATGTTTTGTTAATAGGGAGTGTAACAGGGAAGCAAGCCTGTGTGGGATAGTTTATATGTAGTAGCCAATCAAAATGTCGCAGGATAAATTTAAATTTCATACAGACAATAACAATCTAATTATAGTTGTGATCACTATAAAATATATCAACAACAATAGTATAATCTAATTGGCACCAACCAATCAAATGGCAGATTAATAACAGTTGTAACAGCATGGACTTTTGTTAAGATTTGTATCAGGCCTATTAATTTATTGATAGGCCTGATCGAGGTTAGGGATATCCAAGCTAGCTTGCTTTACAATGACAAGTTTCATGCACCTTTATATTATTTTTTATGTTTAATTGTTTAGCCTTGATATTATTACTTACTATCTAGGCAAAATGTTTAACCTACTCAGTAGGCAGGCTCACCTACATATACCCACCTGTTTTCATGGCAAAAGCAGGGTGGAATAATTTGGTTTACCAGAAAATATCATGCAACGACCAAGCGATGCGATGTCAGAGTGTCATAAGTGCTGACTTCAAGAATTTGAAAAGGCCGACCCATTGGAATATTGCCCTAAATAATAGCTGTATTACCCAATGACCACAAGGACACCAGGTTATTGTAGAAAGCAGCTTATGAACCATCCTCATACTCAGGGTCTTTCCTCTTGGGGAGCAAAGACCCTGGTAGATGCTGGTCACATGATCTGCTAAAATCTAGCAGATTTCTAATGAACTATCTTGGTTTTCTTTACGACAATCATACAAAATGCAAATTATAAATTAAACTGTCAAAATAATCCAAGTATCAAATGTTTATTGACCTGATCTTGGATTGCTAATTAAAAATCTGCTAGATTTTAGCATATCATACTAACCTCAACATGGTCATTTGGCAAGTGTACTAGGTGAGGATGTCCCTATTCAACTAAAAGTTTATTTATTGCAATAACTATTAATACACAATTAATTTTTTATTCAATATGTATTTGTACAAAAATTATATTGAGTTGCTGATATACTGAGGTTTCAAGGATTGCGTTTTCTTGTTGGCAGGCAACCCACATCATATCATTTACAAAATAATCACTTCCATCATCTCATGATCATTTTAGTTTTCAAAATATTGACTTCCTGCTGGTCATATAAAGCAATTTCCTGACACTATGATATTTGATACACTTTTAAATATAGGTAAAAGTGCATGTTTGGGAATATTTTACTTGCTTATAATATAGACTAAATAAAGTTGAGGTTTCTCAGTGGTTCATTTATTGTGTGGTAATTACTATCGGAGACATTGCACTGCAGGACGTCCAGTTATTCTTTGGCAATTCTGCTCTTCTATAATTCACAATTTCTTCTGTAGTCGTTAGTTGTGAGTGAGCAAAAGTTGATTAAATTCAGCACAGCTAGAACCTGAGCACTATTGCCTCCCTGGTTTATATGTTCCATATCATATGACCTTGCTAAGGATGGAAATAATAAATAAATAGGTGGGTATTTGTAGGCAATATTCCTTAGGGTATTTTTTATCATATATGTACATATTAGTAATATCACCACTGCTCCCTTTTCAATGTTGGTGTTCTGGTTAATACTTTTAACCATGCTGGGTCTAGCACTGAGACCAAACTGAATAGCCACAAAATTGAAAAAGGAGGTACGGGTAGTGTTTAAAGCGAATAAGGATAAAGGTATCAATTGGGCTCTTCATTGCCAACGTTTGGTAAAGTGAGCTACATAACATGCCATGCAACATGTGGCATTGTCCAATATACATATTAAGAATTACAATGTATGAACATTTCCTAATATTGAACAATATTTCTGGTCAGTCTTCATGTCTGTTCGAAGAACATTAATGACTTGTTCTACTTTTACAGTATCATTTTGGGATTTTCCTTATCATTTATATACATAGATGCCCTCAGTTAATCTTGAGCACTAGCTGCCAAATTGCAGCAAAGTTTATAGTTCGACTATGATTTGTCTGAGGCTCTAAGTCGTTCGCTGTTGTTGCTACAAATGCCTGAAATCGCTACACCTATGCTATATATTTCTAAATTGATTTAGCTTATTTATGAATTCAATTATTTTACCTTTTACGACAGCGAAATTGATATCGCTTCGTGAACGTGAATCAAGCCTCCATTTTCGTCCCGATTTATCATGGTTTTTGTCTCAAATATATTCAGGAGTCGTTATAAGCTTTTGTGCTGCCTATCGTAGTATTTTGAGAGTTTCATCAGCCTTGTATGTACCTATATGTGCCGCAATTTTTGCCTATCTTGCAATGCACTCACTCGTAAATGGCCGCCATCTTGATTCATTAACTTGAAAGTTTGCTATGCGCAGAAGAGATGCGCAGACGGTGACACTGCCCCTTTAATGGGGGGGGTCATGGAAAACTTGCACCGTTTCTGCTCTTTTTCCTCCAGCCCACCCTGACGTATAATTAATGAACGGTCCCTTCATTTCAATCTATAGTAATTTGCCGTTTCCATGTTTTTTTTATACTTTCAATAAAGCTACAATAAAGCGAAATTTGTGGGAAATAACATTATTTAGTTATAAAATAGTATAAAAGGAAATCTAACAGTCAATCGCTTTCGATAAAACCTTGACCTTGTTTATATTACCGTCGTTTGCAACTAACGATGAACAGTCGCTCATAAAAACATTGCCTATTCGCGTGAGAATCTTAAGTTTTATTATTTTGACATAATATCTATTTTTCAATAAATATATTGATATTAAACTTATTGAATCAATATTTCAAGTTTCAGGCCAGTTGTACCAAAAGTTATAAGCGGTAGCGCATCATAACCAGGGCACAGAATTCTTCTATCTTCCGAAAATGACCTCAGGTCAGTTTGATGGATGGAAAATAGTGCTAACCGATTTTGGCATGACCATAATTTATAATCAAAATGCTGACGTCATGGTCCTGGCTGGTGCGCGTTTGGGAGGCATTCACCCACCCCCCATTGGGGAATGCCTCTTGGGCGCGCACTGGCTGAGACCTGGTAGCGGTTACTCGAGTCAACCTTCTGTGTGTCTGTTCTGTGCCAGGGGAGTGAATGCTTCTGTTTACGATACTTGCCGAGTGACGAATCATGACGAATAGCACTTACGCAGAAAACAATGGAGATGGATTTCTGTATAGTATTATGAGTCCTGAGGTTTCATGGTTTTGATGGCATGCAACATGTACGCACTTCCTACCTATTTTTGATTAAATTATTGGCAAATTTCAATGAAAATAGAAATTTGCAGTTTAGGCATGGATAGGAAGGTTGGCACCACTACTATTCTCTTTAGAAATCATTTCGGGTAAAAAGGAATGTTTAAAGCGGTCAGTTTTGTAACTATTAGACATAGAAGAGTGTATCTAAAAGTCGAGGGTCGAGAGTCGAGAGTAAAGGTCGAGAGTCGAGAGTAAAAGTCGAGAGTCGAGAGTAAAAGTCGAGAGTCGAGAGTAAAAGTCGAGAGTCGAGAGTAAAAAGTCGAGAGTAAAAAGTCGAGAGTCGAGAGTAAAAAGTCGAGAGTCGATTGAGAGTAAAAAGTCGAGAGTCGATCGAGAGTAAAAAGTCGAGAGTCAGCAAATGTCATCAGAAACAACAAAGTCAAAAAACTTTTAACACAATATATAACCGATCCGTAACAACGGCTGATTATAGCCGTACGGGCGAGCGGGGGGGGGGGGAGGCAGTCCCTCCCCCCAGTCAAAATAAAGTCATGCAAATTATAAACGTATAAATTCGGGCAAAAATTGGGGGAAATAAATTTAAAAAGAAGACAGTACATGCAATATGGTATTTGAAAATACCAGAAATATGTAAACGGTAACGAAGATCGACAAATAGGAAAATATTTTTGTCTACTTCCCAACGACAATTTTGGAACATAAAGCAAACAATATTTGCGAAACATAATTAGTATGCTCAAATTCTCGAAATTAAAGTAAACAAGCGGCATATACAATCAAAGGAATAATCCAGTATAATATAAAACAAAAACTTTCGCCAAAATTTAGCCACAACATTCAATAATAATAACTATTATCTAATAACTAGTTTATCGCTTCCTTATATATTACTGTCCATCCTTCCCGGCTTTCACATGACCTATTTCCGCGAAAATTTACTTATATGTGAAGCTATAAATACTAGGACTTTACAATCACGTGTGGGCATATTACCACCCGATAGAGTCACACATACGACAAAAGAATCCTATTTTTACTGGCTCGTGTTTATGAATTCACATTTGTATGAATCGTTAGATTGTGATCAACGTGGATTTCTTAATACGCTCTCGTTTGATATAAACGTACGTTAATGAATAAGTGACATTTTAGTTACAAGCCTGGAGATGGCTGTCAAAATTCAGCGGACTTTATGTGTCAGTTAGAATGAAATGACATGTCAAAGCATTTAGCATTTAGCTTTTATTTAGAAAGCATTTACGTTATTATTATTGACTGTTGTAGCAATATTTATTGAAAAGTTTGTATTTCAGCCGTTGGTACTTGTTACGGAATGGCTATGTAAAGCTATATATAGATTGTTGTGTTAAACGTGGTTAAAAATATTTTGACTTTGTGGTGTCTGATGACATTTGCCGACTCTCGACTTCTTACTTTCGATCGACTCTCGACTTTTTACTCTCGATCGACTCTCGACTTTTTACTCTCGATTGACTCTCGACTTTTTACTCTCGACTTTTTACTCTCGACTTTTACTCTCGACTTTTACTCTCGACTCCCGACCTATACTCTCGACTCTCGACCTCGACCTATACTCTCGACTCTCGACCCTCGACTTTTAGATACAGTCACCAAAACATCGTTGGTGAGTCACGCCCGCGATGATTGACGAACTTTAGACTCGCTAATGCTTTCGTTTCCCCGGGTGTAAATAGCCGGGGGGAATTAGTACCCTCGGAAGCGCCGTCGGCTCGGGGATAATACGAGCTTATTTACATGCAGTATGTTGGATTTTCACGATGCAAACGATCGACAATATTTTGAATAATTCCGGTAAGGATAGCTTTATTTCTTTCTGGTGACATGCAAGAAGGCATTTATATTTAGATTTGCTGTTCATATTTTCACCTGCTCACAATTTCTTTCTACAATCTGAAGCTGACAAAAATGTCAACAAATAGATTCTGTCTCCTCATCAGCAGATTGTTCAGTTGGTCTGTGATAGGGGTAGCCTTGAAAGTGTCATTAAAACAATCGCTCAGCTTTAAATTCGCCGATTTAGTTTCGCGCACCTTGTTCAAGGTCCAGACACACCGGACGCGATTCGACAACGCGACGCGATTTTTTGTTGCATGCCATATATGGCATGCAACTTTCATATAGCTCAAAATTTCGTGTCGTCGTGAGCGGTGATTGACCGGTGAGCGGTGGTGAGCGTACCGGTCACGTGGCAAATTAGTAAATTACGGCAATTACTGTGTTTTTCCGACGAGCATTTTCATCACTCATGCACGTTTTCGTCCACGGGCCCACGGCTTTCGTCGAGGAAAGGCAAAGCAAAATGTTTGATTGTTCGCTGAAAATTTACATAATTGAGCGCCTTAGGGGCTGTTCATATGAGCCCTGCTCTACCGGGATGGCCCGGCTAGCCGGGCTGGTTTTCAAGTGCCGAGATTCCGCCTCACATATTGTTTGTATACAGGGTGTATCAAAAAAAGTAAGACAATTTTGAAAGTGCTCTCAATTCCACAATTCTGTTCATGAAATGTAATTTTTTATATGTATGGATTGCCTGAGTTCTTAAATTATGGAAAATATAAAAAATTTTGAAAATAGTAAATTTTGCTATCCAGGGGGGTGGTCAACTTTTGCTCTCCTGAAAGTGGCTTGCGCGCGGAAATGACAAACGGTATTCTTTATTTGAGTTCATGTATGAAAAGTTCGCTATTTGTTGCATTTATGATAAAATTTCGGCAGGATTTTACAGAGTACAAATCCTCCGAAAAGTCTATGAAAACGTTACATTTTTCTCGGTTGGTGCTGTTCTTGCTTCATTATGAATTCATTTTTACTCCCATGAGAGTTCCGTGGAACGAATATCCAGATGCCCTTCACGTATTCGCACGTGAAGGGCATCGTACATCTGGATATTCTTTCGTGAAACTTTGGCGAACCAAGTTTATGTTGTTGCTACGGAGGAACTCTGATACCATGCATAAAAGCTCTCTACTGCGGAGTAAATTGTGGCATCGCCATTTCAAAGTGTACGGGGTATTATACGAGAGAATGCGTTTCAGCACAAACAACTCGAAAGCACAAATTCCATGGAAATTCCACGGAACTCTCATGGGAGTAAAAATGAATTCATAATGAAGCAAGAACAGCACCAACAGAGAAAAATGTAACGTTTTCATAGGCTTTTCGGAGGATTTCTACTCGGTAAAATCCTGCCGAAATTTTATCATAAATGCAACAAATAGCGAACTTTTCAAACATGAACTCAAATAAAGAATACCGTTTGTCATTTCCGTGCGCAAGCCACTTTTAGGGGAGCAAAAGTTGATCACCCCCCTGGATAGCAAAATTTACTATTTTCAAAATTTTTTATATTTTCCATAATTTAAGAACTCAAGCAATCCATATATAGCAAAAATTACATTTCATGAACAGAATTGGGGAATTGAGAGCAATTTCAAAATTGTCTTACTTTTTTTGATACACCCTGTATTAATTTCGGATTGAGTTCATATGAGAAGCGGGACAGCCCGGTTTGCCGGGCTCATATGAATGCACAACCGGGCTAGCCGGACTGGAAATTTGCGTGCTTTATTCCACTGATAAACAGTCTAAAATGTCCAAAACTATAGGAATTTATTGAAATTAAACCTCCTGAAGCTGTTGCCGTCGGCAAAAATAAAATTTTGCCAAATAAACACGAATTTTCTTTTCCCGCTAAAATATCGCGGGAAATCGTTACTATGAATAGATATGATTGCCGGGCTAGCCCGTCTCATGTGAAAGCAAAGCGGGCCAGCTCAGCAAAGCGGGCCAACCTCGTCGCCAGGGCCTTTTGACGAAGGAGGTGAAGGGCAGCAAAAGCCTTGGTAAAGGCTGGTCACGTGATGCTTAAAATTTTGAATATTTCAGAAATTTAACTTTCCAAACCGGGGGTGCGGGCCGCTTTGATTTCATTAAACATGGCCGTGCAAAGGCGTGATAGAAGCTTTTGCGACTGAAACTATGAGGATAAACTTTTCAACAGACTGACAGTGGGAATAAATATATAGTCTGCGATGTTTTTCAAAACAAATATGGAATATAATCAACAGTAATACTTGTCGAAGATCAAGATTCAAAAGAGAAGAGTGTAAACACTTTATAAATACTAACAAGTGACAACACTAAATATTTCTTTTCATATTGGAAGCGTGTTTTATAATATTTGTCGTTTGGGAGTTAACATATTATCAGCGGTAACATACTATCAGTGAAGTATTTGATCTGTGACTTTGATGTACATTTATGAAATGATAACTACTGAATGATGTGCCTGTAAAATGTGATTGGAACGTTTTAATAATTTAATATGAAGAGTTGGACTGTCACTGACTCACTGCCAAGAAACTCGTGACGTTTGACATATTTTAATGTGGAACAAACATTAAAAAAACATTAAAGTCCTGTACCTAGTAACAAAATTCCATGCCGATCATGGTTTACGTATGTATGTATTTTTACTAAAAGTTTTTACCAATATATACTGTATATTATTTTAAAACCTTTGTGTGTAACACAATGTAAATTTTGTGTGGTTTCGTTATATTTGACAACCATCAATATCAATTGATAAACAACTACACAAGTCAGTATATTTGTTGACAGCAAATTTATATAGTATAATACAAAAGCAATATCACAAGACTGAAGTGCTGTGCATGGTCTAATGGATTTTTCTCAGTCAGCAACTAGGCTCTTTGTGGCAATCAGGTATTCTTGGGGCTTTTAGCTTGATTTTTCCACATAACCGTGGTTTTTCACTTTTTTGGTACAACTATAGAATACCCCGCAACTTTCACACTTTACCGCTATTAATTCTTGGTAGAAATAAGTCAATTTACTCAAAATTGGTCTAATATAAATAAATAACTATAAATGATTGCCGTGTTCTTCAAAAAAACCCAGTCAAAGTTGAACCAAACTAACATATTCATGTGATTTAATTAATCTCTAAACTTTACCTTCTCTAAACTATTTTGAAGTGATTCTTGAACTTATTTATGTGTGTAAATGAATGCAGGAAAGTGGCGGGTATTCTATAGCATTCCAGTTTTTTTATGTGTATATTCGAACCTTCATTGTTGAGAGGGCATGCCATGGGTCTCCTCAAATTATCTGAGCACTTCAACCAAATCAACACCTGCCAAATGGCAATCTTACCATACAAATAATATACCTGGAAGGTGACTTACATCATATTGTGTCATGTAAATACTAAATAAATATTTGTATTCTCACAGTTAATGATATACAAATGCACTTGTAATGTACAGTGAATTGCCACAAAAAAATAAGTACCTGTTAATAAGTACCAGCAGATTTCTGCAGGTGTATAGGCGTATAGCAATACTTGAATCATAATTATATCTAACTGGCACAAACATCACCAATGATTTTAAAAATTGCATGTGCATATTTAATATCCCATACTTCCAATCCAGCAAACAAGTCCTCAGCAGACTTAATTGTATGGCATCTCAAAACAATGGAGTCTATGAGCTCCAATGTAACTCCAGTACTTATGTCTATTCCGCCAAACCTCTTAGTGCCTAATTGAGACCTGTATGCTATCAGCATGTCTCTGATTCTTTTTCGTTGCCCATCAGAAACATTTCGAACTGGCATAAGCTCTGTAACATCTTCATCATATTGCATGAAGAGTCTGGAAATTCCTTACTCTTTGTGCAATATAAGCATTGACAACATTTGGAACAGTTACTGCAACAAGAATGATTCCTATGATTTAGTTCGTTACATGGTGATCCCAAATAGACCATTATTTCATTTCTCAAACAACTGATTTCTTCCATACAAAAAGACCTCATTGCTTGTGTCATGCCGGGTTTGTTTGTTGCAATGCCATGACCATTAAAATATAATGTGGCATCTGCAGGCTTGCCATCTCGTCCAGCTCTGCCAATTTCTTGGTAGTAGACTTCGATGGTCCTTGGTACATTATGTCATGAATGTTCACCCCAATTCCAATGGCGATTGTAGCAAACACGACACGAACAACTCTATCTTCATTCTTGCCAGTCAACTGTTTCATGATCTCATGCTTCATCCTCTCAGTTTGTGGTGCATGGAACTGAGCAAAAAGACAATTTTCTGCATTTTTTTCCGATTGGGGAAAATAGCTTTTCTCTCCAATTTCATCCGTAAATAGTTTAAAAGCATAGCCACACCATTTCAGTGGCAAGTATATTAAAGTGAGTGGTTATTTCCTTAAACTATTCTTTAAATCTTTAGCAATTGGAAGAAGTATCGCGTTATAGCTGTCCGCTCCATTAGACCAGATTCGTTTTTCTTTTCTAATGTATATATTTGGTCTATCCAAATTAGCTACTGCGAATACAGGTTTGTAAAGTAGTAGAGATTTTATTATTGTTTCTCTGATATGTCTCCGTGCGGTCGCAGTGAGGACTAAGAAAGGTGCGGATGGAAAAATGGAACCCAACTGAGATAATTCCCCAAAATCAGGACGAAATTCGAAGCCCCATTCGTCTATAAGGTGTCCCTCGTCAATCACGCATGCAACAACACGTTGTTAAAAACGTCTGACAGCAGTACTTTTCTGCCTTTTCTGGAGGAGATAACTGCTTCTGGGTGAGCAAAAACTAATTTTGCATCTCCTTCTAAAATAATTTTACAAGGGCTTTCTTCTTCATTGTTACCTGCTTCGTCGTCCACTATGTACATTCCGCATGTACATTCCCATGCGTGATAGATGGGCGTTACCTTTATTTTAATGATTTGTTTGTTAAGTATATTATTAATATACAATATATGTTTACCGTATAATGCTATAAAAATATCTATATTTAGTGGTTAGTCATTCGTATGTTACAACTTTTAAAAGTGTTTTTTATAGAAGCAAATATTTTATACCACATTCCTATACAGTTTTGTCATTAAACGTTTATAGCAAATGACACTTCCAACTGGAAATTCCCAAGGGAAATTCCAATTTACGGGGTTACATAAATGGGCATAACATCACTTTTCAATGCTAATTCTACAACATGTCTTCCAAAGAAAGAACTCCTCAGAAAAAATACTACAAAGAAAAAAACGATATATGCTGTCTTTGCGGTGACGACAAACTTTCTGGCAAATTTACAGATATTTTTAGCTCTGTTGGTAGACGAAAAGGGATTGCTGAAAAAATAGAGAACGTACTCGGCATAGCCTATGAAGAAATCGAAGGACGACCTACGAAATTGTGTCGCAGTTGCCAAGGAAAGCAAGATAATTTTTTTGCATTTAAAGTGTCCGCATTCGAAACGCACAAGGCCATTATTAGGCAAGTTACTTCAAAGAGATGCATTGTGTTTCCTCCAAGTGAGTCTGGTCCTAGCACAAAAGCAATTTGTACCGTAGACGTGGAAACCCCTGTCCTTGATCTGACAGAGGAAAACACCTTAACTGGTCCAAGTGAAATTAGCTCGACAAATGCTGACCGTAATTTTGAAGTATGAAAAACTACTATATATACATTATTTATTTTAAACATTGAACATGTTAGAAATTATACTTATTATAGAGTGACTTATTATTGTAATAAATATTGTTATCATTCATCACGTTTCAAGTCGTCAATCCGTCTCGAAATTACTTAAATGATGAAGAAAAAGGGGATCTTTTGAAAGCTATCGAGTCTGGATCGTACTCGGTTGTTGCACGCGCGGTGGCGGGGATTGATGTACCAAAACAGGAGTTCAACGAAATACTCTTGAAGGAACTGCAACAACAGTGTGAAAACCTGTGCGCAAGATCAAACCCATCGGTCCTAAGAAAAAATGACTTTTCTGGTATGACTAAGTTTGACTGGCAGAATTTGGTATTAGAAATGTCATTTCGTTGTCCATTAGCGTTCCATGTTGTACGGACAGTTATGAACTGTTACTCAAAGGAAATCACGAATGAAGCAGCTCCCAGACTTGGCCTGTGCTATGCAATTATGATGCAGACCAGAAACCACGAACTAAGCTTGGTGCAGCGTTTAAACACGATCCTTTTGACCGAAGGCAATGCAAAGAAGAAGGTTACTATATTATGTTTTCATAGTGATAACTATATAGACCCAGAGCACTGACGTCACAAATTTTTACAGTGTGTTCTCCAGATCACAGAATATCCTCCCTAAAGGCGGTTTTCCACTAGCGAAGTTTTTTCGCGCGAAGCGACCTTTTTCCTTTGTCGGTATCACTTATTACGTCAGCGAGACGTTTCAAAATGGATGCCAGCAAACAGTGCCGTCGCGAAGGATTCGCTTCAGGGGGTGGGGGGGGGTTCGGTTAAATCTACCTGAAAGTCTCAAAATTTCGAATTTTACCTGAAAATTTTTTTTAGGAAAAATTTTTTGGCGACCTCTCACCCCCTCCCCCCCGTCGCCAAAAAAATTTTGGTTAGTGTACCATTTTAGGGGTAAAAAAATTTTCCGAACATATCAAAATTTTTCGCGACATAAAAAAATTTTCCAGATATCAAAAATTTTCCAGATATCAAAAATTTTCCAGATATCAAAAATTTTCTCCGTTTATCAAATGAATTTCTCTAAAATATTCTAAAATTTTAGTAAATATACCCGATTTTCCGGTGCACCCCTAACCTTGATTGGATAAATAGCAAACTCAGGAGAGTTTTTGCCAGCTCGTGAGTTGACAATTTGAGAAAATTAAGTTTAAAATATTTGTAGATATTTTCTCGACAAACAAACCTAATTTAAAGGCTTGAATAGGCATCTGGAAAGTTTAAAATGAGCAAACTGCATGTTTTCAACTACACTAAAGCTCTTGCTGTCTCCATCACCAAACAGTTCATCACATTGACGTTTACGTGAACTTACTGAGTGCTCAAATATATGCTTTGCGCCTTCCAGCTCAATAGCTGGTGCTGATCCAATATAGTTTGTTTTACACTTTAAGGCATGTTCTGCTTTCATTTCTTCAGTCTCTAAGTCATCTTTGCCTCAAACTTCATACAGCTGTGACACACTTTACTGAGAGGCTCCACATCTAAAATTTTAGCAGTTTCCATGGAGATTACCGGAAACACAACCACGTAACGAAGAGAATCCCCTTCTTTGCCAGGTACCGTCACATGATATAGCACTCCATTCTCACCACATTATTACTTTTCAAATTGTGGAGTTTGCCAACAGCATGTTTCATGGTTGATTCAGCTACTTCTTTGGTAGCATGCAAGATGGCATTTGTGCGGTAACTATAAGCCCTCGGGGTAATGGGTTCGGCATGTCCATTGTTGAGCAGAATCTTTGCATACCAGATAAGTCACAGCCAATAGACCTCATTCCGTAAATCATTCTCCTGTTTACTCCAAAACAATGACCAAGTTCTTTTGAAGTATAGAACTCTTCAGATTGTCCACACAAGCTACAGTTAAGAAAAAGACACGAAGCACAACCCATCCGCTTGGTATCATCTTCAACAAGTTCTCACTGGAACTCCAAATTATTACATACCCATGGCATGGATTTAACGATATTCCCCAAAATATTAACATCAATAATTCTATAACCAATCGACTGAAAGAGCACTTGCTTTATCAAGTAAACCAGTTGCTCTAGCCGAAGCTGAAATGTCTGACATACATGTGGTTGCGGCTTGGTCTTCTGATCTTGATTCAGACACATTTGATCGCTCGTACTTGCGGTGGATGTTTCGCTGGTTTTCAAACTTCTGAGTTTACATTGAACCGATTTCCACTAAATTTACGATTCTTTGAATAACCAGAACGTTGCTTAGGCATTTTCAAAGAAGTAAACCACAATTAGTTACCAAAAAAATGACTGAAACTTTCAATACAAGATGGCGTTGTAAGAAAAACTTCCATTTTAAAACGTCGATATTGTACTTCATTTAAGATATGTTATACTGGCTTCAAATACAAGAGTAATATGGGAGGGGTAAGCAGGTACAAATGTAGACTATTTTGGTCAGCAATAACGAGCCAATAACATCGATTTAACCACAGCATTTGGTTGCTAAGGTGGTTGCTATGGGCCAATTTCAATATTAGGCAACTTTGATTGCAAAATTTACCCCTAAGGAACTCAGATACGACAAAAATATAATGCTAGCATGAAAGTGCGTATGATGGAGCCCCCAAATTTATATATTTCAAAAAAGTGAATTTTTTGAAAATACAATGTATAAGACCACCTAATGTAAATTGAATAACTATCAATTATGCAAGATATGTTTGGCGCTTCTTTTAATAAATTGTGCGTTCTATCCATCGCTTAAGTAATATATGTTCTATAGATTTCAATCTTGGATTTGGACCGACTTTTCCATGGTTCCAACCATGGGCGTACCGGAAGGAAAAAATTAGGGGGGCGGAAAGAAAATTGCCCGACTTTCCGAATTCTGCCCGACTAGTATCAAAAAAATTTTTCCGGAAAAATTATTTTGGCGACCTCTCCCCCCCCCCCCGTCGCCAAAAAAATTTCGGTCAGTGTACCATTTTAGGGGTCAAAAAATTTTTTCGGACAACCAATTTTTTTCGGAACATAACACAAATTTTCGAAAAATCGCAAAATTTGCCAAAAAATTGACTTAATTTTAGACAAAATTGACAGAATTTGTCCCATTTTTTTATTGCAAGCCAAAATTGCCCGACTGTTGATCGAATATTGCCCGACTGCCCAAAAAACTGGGGGGGCCGCCCCCCCCGCCCGGTACGCCTATGATTTATAACAATGGGCCATGGCGACAGCGAAGCAACATTATAAATGCGGCTAATGTGGTCGCACGACTTCCCTCACGATTTGAAGTTTGAGACTGGTTTTATGTTCAAATTCGTCCTAATTTGCCTGTTCCGATTTTAGTTGAAAACGAGCACTTGCAAATTTGACAATTACTGACTGCGTTGCTTGCTTTTTTGGAGTTAAATCGCAGCCATTTACACATTGTTTATGTTCTGAATAAGCAGAGAAAAGCCCGCAACATTTTAATGCGAGTTTGTTTGTTAATATTTTGGTGCTGTCATTGGTTCTTTTTGACAATTGACGCGCGAATGGGGCGTGTTATGAAAAGGGGCGTTTTACAAAATACCGGACCTTGCTTGCAGGCCCACTATCAGTTCCCTTGGGCCTGCACGCGGGCTAAGTTTTGTCATAAATCACAAAAATACCTCAAATACAATAAATGCAATATACAGTATTTAGTTAGGTTGCTGTGGTGGCGAACAAAAGTTTCGTGAAAATATTCACTTCCTGTAATGTGTCCACGAGAAGTTTTCGCGAAGATTGCGCGTGACTTTCAAATGATTTGTTTTTTTATTTTGAACCTAAATGGTTTACGGGAGGGTTTTTCCTTCCATGTGCAACTAATGTTTTCAATTTTTCGATTGAGACTATTCTACAATGAAGTGCTCTTGGATACTGTAATCTAAATACATACAATATCGAAGGTAAAATACACTGCACTGTTTCAAAACTTGATGAAACTTGGTTGAAATATTCTTTAGCCATTTATCATTATGTAAAAGTGCAACAACTGGATGATATTTGCGAGACTCGGCGATAAAAAGCAAACACGACGCCAAAATATGGCTGAAATCGTGTTTTCGTGGGGGGTGAGTGAAATAAAATGTATTATATTTAAATAAATAAAACAATGACAATCCTTATGAAAACTACAATAATTATATTAAATTAAGCATAGTTTTTTTTAGGAAATAAGAACATTTAATTTCTGCCAGGCATATTAGTTATTTTATGCATAATTAGCAATTTACCTGGGGTGGTGCATGGTCATTTTCTTGTAAAATATTATACTTAGAAAAATTTTTCCTTCCATTAACCACCCCTAAAAGCAACCCTTCTAAACACTATAAGCACTTCAGAAAGGCTGTCGCTTTTCGTTTTCGGAAGTTGGAGCTATGTCGGCACTGCCGTTTCAGGGCGGGGTCATTTTCGGGACTTTCGCCCCGGATTCAGGTTTTGGCACATATGCCATGTTGACCGCCATGGTCATTTTACCCTAAAACGTTGAGATTACCTGTGCTAAATGAAACGCATACAATGATACAAACATCTATACAGGCCCTAAACTAATAATTTAAAGGCCTAATACTTAACACACAATAACATGGCAAATGTTGTATTCATGCACCCTCTATGTAATGAAATAACTTAAAGAAATGACAGCATTTTTATTTTTCTACGGTTTATTCGACTATATTTTAGTTATCTCCAAGAATGAATGATATGAAATTACAAGCATAACAGTGCCTTATATAACCTAGTTACAAGCTACTGCGTGTCTTAGAGTGATGATGATATGCCTATTAATTAATATATAAAACAATGTAAGTGTGTAGTTGGATGTGTTCACATTTACTATGGTCAAGATATATTGTAATAAGTGAGTTTCCTTATAGCCTTTTTTTGAAGAAGGGCTATTAGTGCAGTTTGGATTCAGCCCGTCCACATATTTTCATGCTTTTCAGAACTTTCCATCCTTCGGTACGTAACACCTTGTTTTTCCAGTAAAAGATTAAACAGTTAAATGTACTATTCATCAAAGCTACGGTTGTATCCCACATCATTGCAAGGGTTGCATTATCCAAAGTATTTGTTGTCTCTGTCGAATGTATTGTTAGTCCAATGTAGACGAATGCTGGGATGGATAACACCACAACACAAGCGACTGCCAGCAAACAACTCGATATATTTTTCATATTGGGCGATATTCTTTTGTTTTTACGACTTTTCCTGACGACTAGAAACAGTTTATAGTTGATGAATAACATTGTAGGAATGAAAAGAATATAAATAATTAGAATATGTATTTGGTAGGAAATAACATAGTCATTTACAGACATCACTGCCAAAATTACTTCGAGGATGATCAGTATTGCAAGAAGAGTTAAAAGTCTTCCCTTCGTTACCGACGTTCGATGAAAGATAGGATAAGACGTCGCCAAATATCGGTCGACATTCATCACCAAAAGAGCGAGTAATGAAAAACCAAGGAAAATATTTGTCGATCTTAAGGAAATATGAGGCCATCTAGCATTTCCACCCACCTTTCCCTTCAACCATAGCATGGCGATAAGGGCCATCAATGGATTATTAGTTAAAACCGTAAGCAAATCGCAACATGACAAAACCATTATCATGAAATAACATAATTTCTTTCGAAGTTGTACAGATCTCCTGAAACTGAGTATGACTAAGGAGTTTAAACATATTCCTGAGAAAAAGAAGACTAGGTTCACCGCAAATATGAATATCAGGTTGATGAAATAATAAGATTCCATCCTTGAGCGACTTCTTCTGAAGAA
Organism: Paramuricea clavata; assembly: GCA_902702795.2. Classification (NCBI taxonomy): domain Eukaryota; kingdom Metazoa; phylum Cnidaria; class Anthozoa; order Malacalcyonacea; family Plexauridae; genus Paramuricea; species Paramuricea clavata. The sequence continues at coordinate 46,241 of CACRXK020000945.1, read as the reverse complement.
TTAACGCAAAAACGGTTTAAAAGTTTATTATTGCATTATAGTCGCACAAGGTGGTCACACCTGTTTTTAATTTTTTAATTTTTAACAATGGGCTAATTACGCATCGAATTTTACTCTGTTCGGCAATTTTTCTATTTTGTCATCCACTTTTTATCCAAATCAGTTAACAAAAATTTAGTTAATTTGTCCTTTGGTAATGCTCAATGGTCAAAGTTAAATCATATTTAAATTTAGTCGCCAAGACTAGACTATTTTTATTTCGATTATTTGAGTATTCTTTTGACAGCTATTCCTTCTTATTCTTTTAAATTTTGAATATCCTTTCACAGACTAATTTGAACACTCAGATATACGCGTTTGTAATTATCATGCAATGACAGAAAAGTCGTCTATTTTAAATCGATCGTGTTAGTTCAGTTCGCAATGATAGAAAAAATATCTCACTCGATAGCTGAAGGCCTAATCTTTATTAGGATGGGAAAATTAAATCTACATACCGAATACTTAACGCACAATAACATGGCAAATTTGTTATACACCTTGTATGTAATGAAGTAATTTAAATAATGAAAGCATTTTTATTTTTCTATGTTTTATTCGACTATAGTTACCTTATATTATATACCCTAGTTACTACAGGTGGCTGTCTCTTATAGTGACGATGACATGCGTATTGGACCGATGGCGGAGGCGACAACAGACGACGACAACGGTTTGGTTTCCTTCATCAATTGCAGTTCTTAGTTTGTCACTTAGCTCAAGAATTGCTTGCTCAGTGGAATAATGGTGCAGGCAACAACAGACAACAACAAGGACAACGGTTTGGTTTCCATATTATTTAATTATACAAACAAATCTGCATAAAATATAATCTGAAGCTATATTTTATGCAGATTTGTTTGTATAATTAAATAATAAGGAAACCAAACCGTTGTCCTTCTTGTTGTCTGTTGTTACCTGCACCATCATTCCACTGAGCAAGCAATTCTTGAGCTAAGTGACGAACTAAGAACTGCATTTGATACCGTAAATCATGATATTTTATTGAGGAAACTTTACAAATAGGGTATAAGAGGAATTACTGATTACTCTTGATTGGTTTGCTAGCTATTTGAAAAATCAAACCCAGAAAATGCAAATCTGTACTATAATATCCTCGGAGTCCTTAAGCTAGAGAATATTATCAAACTAAATACACTGAAATTTTTGCATCTAAATTTAGTGATCATGATCCCAACGTTTCAGTGGCATTCTCTGACTCTCTCAATCCTGTTCACTCAGCACATAAGGGACCAGTTATAGGGGGGAGGGGCTGGGAAAATCATATATTTGGTGTCTGCACTTTTGGTAGCCCACTCCTTAAATTGGTGCTGAAAAATTATGACCCACCTTTTCAGAAAGGCGAAAGATACCTGCGTTCTATTTTTCTGTTGCCAAATAATTTTGTGTTACAATACTCAATAGCTATTCAAATGGTGCAATTAAATACAGAAAGGTCTTTTTTGCATGGAACCTGATGACATGATGTCTTCTGGATTGTCTATGATGGAACTTCCCATGCATACTGCAGTATCTTTGTCATAATTAGAGAGAACTTTAGTTTGGCATTAACGGCTAACGCCAAACCGCTAACGATGATTGTGATTTAACTACGCTCTCGTAGAAATTACACTAATTTTGTTACATAATAAACATCCTATACACAAAGCTCGTGACATTTACCAATAATATCAGAAAATTAGTTAGCCACTATTAACGAGTAACGTATTAGCCAAGACAGTAAATTCAGCTTTTAAGTTTGACGTTAACATTTGCGGTATAAATTTTACACATGGATCCTGACACGTTTTATTTCTATTTTTATAATATGAATTTTAATACACATGCCTTTGAAAAAATTTCTGCATATTTTTACATGGACCACCTTTATGATTGCAATTAACTTTCGATGACCCACCCACTACTCAAAAAAAAATCACCCACCCCTTATTTTCCCAGCCCACCCCCTCTTTTATCTATAAACTAAATTTCTATGGACCTCAAGTAAGAACTAATTATGGCAAGTTTACTTTCAAATATACTGCATCAGTGGTATGGGAAACTAAATCTATCACATTATATCTATCACATGAAGCATATAAGACTTTTAAACAAAAGTGTACATTGTATTTATAAGTCAGCAGAACGACGATTAGTTCTACCTAACTGGTGAAAAGAACACCGTTTTTTAATTAGTTCTTTTTTTTTCAAAGAATATTAGTGTTTATGAGATATGTGAACATCTGCGGTGATTTCATCTTTGCACGATTCTAATTTATATTTATAATTTGCATATTCCTAGTATGGTCTATGTATCTGCGTACATCATTATCCTTCAAATATTTTGGACTGTGTGTTTTTCTCTAATATTTTTAGCTCAAATACACTGAAAAATCTCACATAGACAGTAGTCAACTCAAAAGCTTCTTGCTACTTTGACTACTGAACATATAATTTAAGTCATCATATATTCTATTATAATAAGTAACTTTAATTAACTATTTTTGTAATTTTTTTCTGTGTTGGTGCAGTGTACTCAGGTGAATATGATATTTGTGGTGTTACTCTGAGTGCACATCCACACCGGGCGAGCCCGAAAAATATGCCCGGCCACGGTGGGATTCGAACCTACGACCTTTGGAATACTAGCCCAATGCTCTTCCAACTGAGCTACGCGCGGTCAGGACGGTTCGAGTAAGTGATATTTCGGAACAGTATCTAGTTCCTTCGATACCAATGTATTCTAGTATTAGACTAGTAATATGAATTTTTTCTGTGTTGGTGCAGTAGTGTACTCAGGTGAATATGATATTTGTGGTGTTACTCTGAGTGTATATCCACACCGGACCGCGTAGCTCAGTTGGAAGAGCATTGGGCTAGTATTCCAAAGGTCGTAGGTTCGAATCCCACCGTGGCCGGGCATATTTTTCAAGCTCGCCCGGCGTGGATATACACTCAGAGTAACACCACAAATATTATATATATATATATATATATATATATATATGAATGTTGTGGTTTCCCACGTTGACGATTCCACTCGTGTTGCGTTATGTAGCGGTTTATGAGTTGTTTTCAGACGAGTGTATACCAAACCGGGCAAGCAGAAAATTCTACTTGACCGCGGCTGGGATTCGAACCCGCGACCTTCGCATTTCTAGAACGATGCTCTACCTTCTGAGCTACAAGGTCAAGCTGAGAACGACGTGTTAAGTTATGATGTTATTCGCATTTCGGAGGTTAGTCCTACAATGCGTAAAGCCAGCTATTAGTCTGGGAATGTTGTATGTGAATGTTGTGGTTTCCCACGTTGACGATTCCACTCGTGTTACGTTATGTAGCGGTTTATGAGTTGTTTTCAGACGAGTGTATACCAAACCGGTATATATATATATATATATATATATATATATATATATATATATATATATATATATATATATATATATATATATATATATATATATATATATATATAGAATAGGACAAATGTATAGCTAAGTTTCAACTGATTATCTACATGAATGAATAACTCTTATATATAATTCTAATGCTTAGCAGACCTTTGTTCTATTCTGAGCTGCTGTAAACTAGAACAATAGTAACTAGGCACGTACGTGACTTATCTAAGTTGTGAATCATATATTGGTATTCTTTTTTAGATGATCTTGTAACAATACCAAGAGAGACATATGCCGTATATTAACTAACATGTGACTTGCATGGGTCTTCTATTTCGGCTACTTCAGCAAAACCTCTTGCTTGACGGGATGAACGGAGTTATTCACGCCTTTCTGGTTCTCTTTTTTCCCATTCGTATTCAGTAGCTTTCTCCTGCTACTTCGTCTTCAAGTTCTGTTCAAATACGGCTCTTTCATCCGATGTGCCAATGAGCTGGCTGTTATACTGGTACTGGTACTTTCGTTGACAATATCGAGAGACGTTTTGTGGACTAAGAAGTCATCAAAAGCAGCAAAATCATCCGATATATAACATTCACTTTAAAAAACAAGGACAAACATACTGAACACAAAAAGTCAAACATAAAATGTACATAATTGTCCCCGAGCCAACGGCGTGGAGCGTCGTTCCGAGCGTAAACCCGGGACGAGGGTACTAATTCCCCCCGGCTATTTACACCCGGGAAAACGAAAGCATTAGCCAAGTCTAAAGTTCGTCAATGATCGCGGGCGGCGGTCACCAACTATGTTGAGTGGATGGTCGTCCTCACTGATCTCAAAAATATGGCTGATTGCTTGTAGGAGTGGGTAAGCAAGATTTCAATTTTAAAGGACATATATTTGGAAAATCGTTTCATACACAAGTAACACAACAAGCTTGAAGCAAATTTGTTTGAAAAAATGAGAAGGATTGATTTACGAATTTTGTTGCTTTAAACTTTTTGCCTAAAAACATGAATTGTTTTCCTTTTCAGCGAAGCTCTAAGTTTCATAAATTACCGTTTAAAATGTAAAGGAGAACAAATTGATTTGAAGACTGAACTGAAATTACCTAACAATTTGTTTTATTTGTAACTTACTATGTTTTATTACTAGAAGTTACTATCGCAAGGAAAGTGCTGCCTCACCCCCAAGGGATCAAAGGCAGCATGCACAATTGGTTGAATAATGGGCTGTTTATATGATCCCGCTTTGCCATTACTCTCATGATGTTTTTATATCATTATATAAAACTAAAACCACCCCCAAATACATAAAGAATACATAACGGAAACTAAGTAAGTTATACTTTATAATTTAAAAAATTAAAGTAAATTTGTAATGCAAAATATAATAAAATTAAAAAATAAATAAATACCCACACAGAGCCTGGCTACCTGTGGTTTTATATGAATACCTTCAATGCTTATAACTTCTTGCTTTTGTTATGTATACTTATAATGCTGTCATTGGTGAAGCTAGCCATAGCAACAAGTCATGTTATGCAAGTTATTAATTTGTATCATTCAAATAGATGCAAGATTATCAGCATAGGCTTAGCACAGAGGGCATAGCATGACGAGTTGCCATGAATAGCTTGCCACTGAATACTGTACAATATTATATATTTATACAGAGAATAACACATGGGTGTGCGGAAATACCAGATTTATTTCGAGAAATAAATCTGGTATTTCCAAGTATTTATGTTTATTTTTCTGTTTATTATATAAAGTACAGTCTTTGAAAAGCGATATATTTTGCAGAAAAGCGATTATTGAAAAGCGATAATTTTCACATGTGAGATTGGGTCGTTCCAGAAAAGATCCATACTCCCTCCATGGAGGAAATTTCTGCCGTCCGGAGGGGGAGGGGAGAAAAAATTGTTTCTGATAATAGTAAATGTATTAGGACATCCGAAGGGGGTAGTGGGGTTAACTTCCTATTTCCTCAGTTTTATCAGTGCTCAAAATCTCTATAAACACTATACTTTATATAATAAATGTACAGCAACAATAATAATACTTGAATGAATCATTAGACATGTAAAATTTAATAACAATTTCATGTATAGAAATACTATAATACAAAACTACCCCTATCACAGAACAACTGTCATTTTTGTTTAATTTAATACATCAGCTTCAGATGGCACCATTTATTAATGGCAATGATTAATTAAGATTGCACTCAGTCATAACTTCAAAACTGTATATTAATAAGAAAGAAATTGTGAGCATTATCAAGAAAATATAGTATACCCTGAAATGTAGTGACTTATTTAATATGCTAACAATGGACACACCCCGGTATCTCAGAGATATATTTTTACAAACCGTCATACCTTGTACAAAAGTCGGTTGACATGCTATTACATAACTGCTGGTAAGTTAATATGTGCAGACAACCATGGGCAGATTTACTGGGCCTGGGGGGTTAGTACCGAGTATAACACTCCGAGGTGTTATAAAGTGTTCAACCCCACCAAAATTTCACGTCAGCCCTCCTACTTTGGGTGAAAGTCTTTCATCCTAAAACCTGCCATTTAAGCTTGGTGGTGCTGCTTGCATCCCACTAGAAAATGTTTGGCCACCCCTCCTATTATACCACACTGGATTGCTATAGGGATATCTTTATATTAAATATTAAGCCTGATTATAAGCCCTGCTACACAACATTCCACGTTTGTTTTTAAAACGTGCTGAAAGCACATTGCTATAAACATGTAGAATAAACACTATAAACTCATCGCCTTTGGAAATAACCATACAAACAAATAAACTAAAAACAGATTTTGACTACTTCAACTTGTATATTTAACAATAAAGTCGATCAGTGACAGTGCAGCCGCAGGGTAAATTCTGAAATTCATGCTGAATCTAAATTCATGAAATATCACAGTGTTCTAAATATACTGTAAATGCATGCCTTCATGAATATTACCAAAAAGAAATAAAGCTATCCTTACCTGAATTATTGAAAATATTGTCCATCATGAAAATGTAAATAAACAACTTGTATATTTAACTATAAACACGATCAGTGACAGTGCAGCCACAGGGTAAATTATGAAATTCATGCTGAATCTAAATTCATGAAATATCACAGTGTTCTAAATATACTGTAAATGCCTTCATGTATATTACCAAAAAGAAATAAAGCTATCCTTACCTGAATTATTGAAAATATTGTCCATCATGAAAATGTAAATAAGCTCGTAACTGTCCTTGAGAAGAACTTGATCCCCAAATAAAGTTTGACCGCCCCCCTCGTTTAAAAAAACTTCCTGAAGCCTTAATTATTTCCCCGGAATTACGACATCTTTACAGACAGACAGACACAAAATCGAGATCTCGACAATACATAGCTCGGGCAAAGAGACTGGACACAAGTAAACGCGATACTTCATTTGGCGGGGAATTCAAATGCGCTATAACACATCGTCAAGAATAGGAGGCTGCCTTCGGCAGCAATTAGTTTATCGGCAAATGAACTATAGTTGAATGAACATTTCAAAACATTTTACGAAGCGTTTCAAGTTAAATTTTACATTAAATCAGAGCTCACAAAATGCAAAATAATATAGGCTACCTACAGTATATATTTCGGAAATTTATTGTTGTATAGTTAAAAGTACGAATCTTTCAACTATTTTGCAGTTTTGTACAAAGAATATGAAAAAATTAAAAATTAAAAAATATCGTGTTGTCATGGCAACACTTGAGCGCTAGCCTGCGTTCAGTGGGCCATTTCCAAATACTTCATATTAATTTAATGTTTGGAAAATATTGGCGATGGGTTACTGTATGCATGCATTTCTAGTTTATATTTAACAAATATAAAACATTTTCCGTGTTGATATACAGTTATATCAACACGAGTGGAATTGGGAAAACGAGAAATTGTATGGAAACACGACGTCCAAAGGGCGGAGTGTTTTCATACAATTTCGAGTTTTCCCAACTTCCACGAGTGTTGATATAACTATATATCAATACGGAAAAAATGTTTTATATTTGTTTTATAATATAGCAATGTCAAAAGCCCGAAGGATAAGAAAAATTTCCGTGTTTACAAGCGGCGGAAAATTTCCCGTGTTGACATTGAGTTATATCAACACGGCTCTTAGCCAATCAGCGTTCAGACTTTACAAATGCTATATTATAAATAATTTTATATAAAATCATGCACGTGATTCACTTATTGTTTTAGCACACATTTCCTTCCCATGCATATACTAAAACCTTTTTCGTAAATTCCAAATCTACAACGAAGAAAAAATTTCCCTATAGCCGTAACCAACAAATGTGGGTGGCACGTGAAGTTGTGCGCACGAACTAGTCGCACTTCCAGAAGATTTCATTTATTGAAAGCACTGTTCAGAACTGATGCCAAGGATTTACATGTGCCGGAACCAAATGACGCATCCTACCTTTGTCTCATTGTTGGTCACGCACTTCACTGAAATTCTTATCTTTTGTCATCAGATATATCCGTGCTTTTGAAAGGTTATATATAGCACTGCATGAAATACTCTTGTACGGTAAAGGGATTGACAATCCCATTCTTATCTCTTATAAAGAGAACGGAAATTAATTTCAACACCGAATTGAATTTACTGAATAGTTTGAACTTATTTTGTTTTATTAAGTCAAAAACAGCTTATCTGTAAAAGCAATTTACCCGAATGAATATTTCAAACTGATTTTACGAAGCGTTTTAGATTAAATTTCACGTTAAATCAAGGCACACAAAATGCAAAATAACATACCTACAGTATACCTACAGTATATATTTCAATCATGAATTCTTAAGCAGTTTTAAAATATCTTTCCAGATTCGCATTCATGCAGCATTGCCATACAGCATAATGGGAGCAATATGTCTTCAAGCAGCTGTACTCGGATTGTTCTTACCAGAGACCAAGGGTACACCAACCTTGGAGACCATGGATGATATGAATAAAAACCAAAGAGTCGCTTTACTTGTGAATAGTAACGATAAAGCTGAAGCGAATGAGAATGAGAATGACACTGAACTCTAGCTGATACGATGGCTGGCAAAAACGTATGCAAAAGAATAAAAATTCTGTATATTGTATTTCAAAAACTCATTAATAATTCAGGAGAAAACACAAAGAAAAATCATAAGCGTGTCGTGGTTTTATATGTGATAAAAATCACATTAATTTACATGAACTTTAGCTTTGATTTTCTCGGTTTAGACAAAGTTTATTTTAAAAATTACTTCGCCAATGAACTCGTATATGATGAGTCGTTTTTGAAGCTATTTAAAGCACGTGTAGTCGTGTTTTATCACATATAAAACACTCCGCTACGCGTCGTGTTTTATATGTGATAAAACACTCTTACGCGTGCTTTAAATAGTACTTAAAGATGACACGAGGCTATTTGTATTGTACTATTAGAAAAAATTGTCAAACGGACAGACCACTCATATTTTTTTATATACTAGCTGTGCTGACAAATTCAAGTCACACATTGCACAAAGTCGCGGATAGATATTTAATATGTTTCCACGATAAGACAAACCGTTCTACCTTTACCAAAAACTGAAAACCTTAAGAAAAGATTCTGTTACGATGGAGCTAAATTGTAGAACTCATTACCTGCAGATATGCGTGATTCAGATACATTACCAACATTCATAAATGCAATTGGCGCTTATAATTTCTAATATTAATTATGTTATGAGTTTTGTACATAATTGTTTTGTAGTTATTTGTAGTTTACTGTGTGCAATATTTTGTCATATAAATAATATCATGTAATCCACACGCCCCTTGTGGAAATGAGCGTATAGTTGACGGGGCCAGCGTGTGATCTTTTAAATAAAGTTTTACCTACCTACCTACCTTCTATTTTCACATTCCTGGCTCTACTTTCCCATTCGAATGTAGAACCAGGCGGATGACTTGCATAAAAAATCCGCATGCAATTACTTCGAAATGGTAATAAGGCAATCAGCCAGATAACTAAAATGTGGTGCCCTACAAATTCCGTGTAATAAAGTGATATATTTAATACGCTACAATCTTTCACTACATTTAATAAACCTTCGCTTTAAAACCTTCAAAATAAAATCTCCAAATGGGCTCAAAATACGAAAAGAGTGAGTCGAATCCATTGGTATATGGCCGAAAAAGAGGACACCAACTACATGAAGTACTGAATTTTTAATTAGTTTAATTAATAATTTTTAGCGATTTGTCAGCAATACAATTTCGTTTGTTTTTTAAATGCTATAAATCGCTATAATACTGCTGTTTAGAAATTAATTTGGCATCCAATTTTTGTGAGGCGCAACAAAAAGTCAGTTGTAAAGAGTGCGAGATTAGTATAATCTGTGAAGCTTCTGTGAAGTTTCTATAAAGCTTCTGTGAAGCTTCTGTAGAGCTTCTGTGAAGCTTCTGTAAAGCTTCTGTGAAGCTTCTGTAAAGCTTCTGTAAAGCTTTACAGAAGCTCTTCCTAAAAGCTTAGGGTATCAGTATCTTAGGATATCATTTTCTTAGGATATCATTACCTCAGGATATCAGTATCTTAGGATATCAGTATCTTAGGATATCAGTATCCTAGGATATCAATATCTTAGGATATCAGTATCTTAGGATATAATTTTCTTAGGATATTAGTATCTTAGGATATCAGTATATTAAGCTTCACAGAAGCTCTTCTTGAAAGCAACAATACATAGAACCGTAACAGGTGGGAAATTTGTCTGAGCATGCGCGTGTAAAATGAGCCACGCAATTGCGTGGAATACACGCAACGCGTGTTTACAAAAAGGCGAAATCGTGTAAATATTGCCAAATTTTTGTACAAAATAAATTACTGTTTTATGTTGAAAGACTAGACATGATCTAAATTAATCATGCAGAATTTTTTGTGGCGTTCTATTTCAGTACCCTGCCATTGTCTCTGGTGGGCTGTCCGTGTGCATTCGATCTGAAACAGTTGCTACTTTGCTGTCGAAGAATATCGAATGTTTACAAGAAAATAGAGGCAAGTCATGCATTTTACAACCTCTTAAACTGTATGAGCCCCTATTTTTACGCTTATATCTAAGATATCAAATAAAAGTACATGAAACAGAAAACATTTGTAGAAAGTTTTATCGTGAGGCCACGGCCAGTTTTTAAAATATCTTTATTTCTGTTCCGGTCTTCACCAAAATTACACAAAAGCCGGGCTTGAATATACAACAAATTTTGAATCTCATCAAGCACAAAAATACTTAACGTGTAACCAAAATATGCTCATGAAATCGAAATTAATAGCTAAATTTTCAAACTACACCCTTCTCGAAGCGGTTTTCATGAAGGAAGTTCACATTTCGGCCTTTGATTCTTGGCAAAAATTTGACCACAACACGTGCGAAGCAACTGGGTCTCAAAGACTGAACTAAAACATTGTGAGCCCCTATTTTCCTGACGATATGTTTGATACGTACAAACGCCGAAAAGTTTTTTCTTTTCATTTAGCTATATTTGAAATTGAGGCCACGGGCTATTTTTGAGAAACTACAGTTCAAAGTCAAGCTATTTTTACATATTTTCAAAATTTGTCAAATTTCGCGAGCTTGTATTTTGAACTTAGACAGCTGAAGTTACATTATGAAGCATAGGATGGAAAATTTGAGGCATATAAAGTTAATTTCAACTTACATTTCTTTCTCAAATCACGTCTTTCTTCGTTTATTACGGTTTTAAACAAGCCATAGATCGACGTATACGGTATTTACTCCCATGTTCACGTCGCCATATTAACTTCTTCCAATCACTCAATTACAAAACAATCATCCCAAAACAAAGAATTCATGATCGACTTTTAAAAGAATAACCAATAATTTGCAAATCGTTGAATGGAAAGCAAAAAATCGTCAGCTAAAACAGCTTCTTGCTAACTTTCTGCTTTGTTTTGAATGTAAATGCAATGAGCTTTGTTTCTGCCCGCAATTTTTTGGTCAGCGACGACAAATTTCCCACCTGTTTAGAACCGTGTTTCTATGCAAACTTGAATCATTTGCCGGAGCAGTCATGCAGAGACGATTTCGCCGGACCTATCCGCTTTGCGGTAGGCCTGATTTGAAGAATATCAGTACACATCTTTTTAATTCTTTTACAAGTTCACGGCTTACAATTCAAAGAAAGAAAACCTTATCTTAAGCAAGCCAAGGTGTCGTCATGGCAGCCCTACATCGACAAGTCTCCGTACATGAACTCTGAAAAGCCGGGAGAAAAGCGTGTGAGCCGAAGGGCATACTCGTTGCCAACTAAGAAACCAAAAACAGCACAAGCATCTTTGACCACCAAACCCTATCCGGAATTCAACTTCCGCCATAAATTTTCGCTATTGGTCGTGGGTCCGAGCCAAAGTGGAAAACGTATTTTGTACAACAAATTTTGGAAAACAATCGTATCGTGTACGATGAGCAAAAAAGTATTCGTATATTTTGGTACTACAACCAGTGGCAAGATTGTTACGACAGTTTGAGAAAATCCCTCGGAAAAAGCATCCAGTTTGAGAGAGGTTTGCCCGAGCTGTCCGAGAACATGAGCGAGATTCATACGCGGTACAACAACATCATCATACTGGACGATCTGATGGCTGAAGCGACAGACAGTCCTGTGGTATCTCGATTATATACCCAGGGTCGTCATAGAAACGCGAGTGTTATCCTTTTACTCCAGAACATGTTTCCCAAGGGAAAATTTAATACAGATATTAGCCGAAATGCCCAATATCTCGCTCTCTTCCGAAGTCCTAGTGATAGGAAACAAATTGGTAACGTTGGAGAACGCATGTTTGATAAGAATAGAGTCCACTTTATGAATGCTTATTACAAAGAGACCGAAAAACCGTTTGGATACTTGGTCGTGGATAACAAACCTGACACACCAGCCGATAAGCAAGTTCTTGGGGACCTATTTGACGACTGCCATGTTTATCTCTTCGCCACCCTAACTAAAGAGAACAATACTAATGTCGAGCCCACACCGAGTCACAAGCCTGGAAGAAAACAACATAAACATCATAGGTATATTACCTGGTCGGATGCAACTATTCCCGAGCGGCGAAACTACACTTTGGGAGCACAGGTGGTCCGTAACATTCCCGAAGGATATGTTATCACAGAGATGTATAAGTCATCGAGCAATAGTTTTGATCCTAGTCATCCGGGTGTCTACATCGGCGGAGAAAATTATTGGCCTGTCAAAATAGTGAACCAATCTACGGGTCGTATGAAGTGGGTGAATCTGCACGAAGACGAGCCAACGGTCCGAACCTTTGTTAAAGAAACCTTGGCTAATAAACAATAAAGCCAAACGACTCTTTAAAAATAACAAAAACACCTAGACGTTACACTCTTAGAAATAGACGTTTTGAAGAAATAAATGTATTTTAAAACTGAAATCTTGCGTAAGCTTTTGCCTGCAAAGCCCGGCTCTTTCCGCCCGAGCGACCCACCCGCGTGATTAGTGTACAAATATGTTGTACGTTAATATATGCATGCACCCAAGCGTCGCTAAATGACTGGCAACACATAGCAACGTATACAACGACCGCATATTTGATTAATTTTTTATGGCAAAATATATTACAACTGTTCTAAAAGTTTTTTCCTTCAAGTATTCTTGATCAGCTTTCTTATGATCTGACTTGGTCATCTTAAATTAACAGTATATATGTATGTAGGTTGAACAACACGCAAATATTGACCATAGCAACGACGTTGACAACCATGTTAATAGGTCGCGCTACCTGGCATTCTAGATTTTGCAAGCTCATTATAAATTCCACCGGATTGTTAGCTGAACAAAGTGACGTCATAGATTTTGCATACTAATTACTTCCGTTGCTATAGTGGGGTCTATTACTACTAGCATATAGACCGCGTGACATAATCAATATTTATCCTTGCCCATGAGAAAAATTATTTAATAAAATAACAATACATGCAAGTAAAAAGTAAAGATCGTGACCACCCATCACCCTGAATTTAATGCGAAACACGTGAATTTATAATGGAGAAACACGTGCATTGCTTCTAGCTCGTATTCCCGCGCGTTCCGAGTGGGGTTCCGGGTGTTCCAGGTGGGGTTCCGGGTGTTCCGGGTGTTCTGGGTGGTGTTCCGGGTGGGGTTCCGGGTGGCTCGTATTACGGTTTACGACTATTAATGTCTATTGGGTGTATAGTATACTAACAAGTTTTTAGAGCCATTCTAGTTAATATGTATACCCCGACCCTCTGATGTAAACCCTTCATAAGTGAAAGTCTCATATGTCATATGAACTTGCATGCTAGTACTACATGCAATAGATAATACGAGGCAATGTATAAAAAGACAAATTCAATTTACTAATAAACACTATAAAATATTAACGACTATTAAAATGCCTGATCGATTCCTCTGGCTTTGAGAATTACAAAAGCGAACACATTTTTAGAATTTATTATAATACATACCATTCTTTAATGACTTTTTAAAATCATATCAGCTTCATGCATCAATAGTCAAAGCACAAACCATTTTGTTATACACTTTGTTGTTATTTTATAAACATTCGTCTCCGTCGTTCAACAATGACTCCAACCAAATGACTCTGCCTGTGCCCTATATAATACAGAATATTTCCCTTCTTCCAATCCAATGCCTTCGCTTCTTCATCGCTCTCGATTCCACTTAATAATGACACAGCACTGACTCCTAGATTGTGTAGTTTGTTTCCTTGATTTCGCATTGAATTTATCAATGGCGAAACCACGATTTTAATAATACTAAATACAATGTTTACAATTTGTTTAAATATTTAAATCCAAATATTACATCGAATAGCTTAGGTAACTGCCTGATAAATAAGTGAGATTGACGAAAACATCCTTCTTTTCGTTTACAATGGAATGAAAAACCTTCTGATACGCGTAGTATTAAAACTTTCAAATTTAAAAATACTACAGACTTGTTGCACTGACCTGAAAGGTCAAGTGTCTTAAATCCCTAAATATCTGTTTTTTCCTTTTTTTTTCTGTTTTTTTTTCGTCGTCGAGAAATCGAGTTTGCGTTAGCGTATCGCAGGCTCAGTTTCCAGTAGATCAGTTTTCAAGATGGCGGCCCTTCAATGAGTGTCTATTTCAGTTTCAAACAATTTATTCATCTGTCAACGAATTTTAGCGCATTTTTTCTGTGGATTTTGGATTTATCCTACTCTGCACTTTCTTGGAAGTTGACTGGGTGTTTTTTTTTCGTGCAACGTCTCTGAAAATGCAATCGCTGAGTTTTTCGAATTTTATACGTTTAATACGGACTCATGGAATCATGGAATGTAACAATGTCGTCTGCGTTAGCACATCGCATATGGAATTATGGAATGTAACCATGTTGTCTGCGTTAGCGCATCGCATGCTCAGAGACCATGGGTATTTATGGATAACGTTTGTATTTGTGAATAATACTTGTGTTTCATTGGGCATTACGAAAACATCTCCTGAGGATCACACCACGCTTTTAGCATTTCACCGTTTATCTGTAATATTATACGGGATTTGTACCCAGCGAATTTATACAATAGAATGGAATATAAACAAGGACAAGTTAAAGGTTTGACAGTTTGACTACAAAATATTGTATGCGCAGAGAAGAATTTATACCTCAATGTGTTTGTATCATATGCAATACACTTATAGTCATTCGCGCATCCGTGATGTACAGTCAATGGAGCGACATCCGTCATCCATGATGGGTCCAAAGCTAATAAGCCTGCTACTGATCGACTTACGACGTTTTACTCTCAAACAATACATCTATACAAAACGCGGAAACATTTACTTGCTACTGATAACTGCAAGAAACAGCATACATTTTGTTGTGTTACTGAAGATTTGTTGCGTCAAACAATAACATTACTTTTAATTATGGTATCATATTTCATAATATAACGAACAATGTAAACTAGCCATACATTTCGCCGAACCATAACTTCGGCCCCTTTGGACATATCTTTTTCGTAATAGTATTAATGGGATCAGAATCCAAAACACTATTTATAGTGTTATTTTCAATCTTGTGTCTTCAGATTTTCATCTTTTATTTCGGTATATTTACAGAATATTTATATTTTTAGCGCGGCCCATGGAACGTACATCAAAACAAGGCGCTGTTTAAATCGTAGTGGTCTAAAATTCGACTTAAGACATTTTACCTTCAAATTGCACTTCCTTGGAAGTTGACTGGTTGGGTTTTTTTCGTGCGACGTCTCTGGAAATGCAATATCTGGATCGCTGAGTTTTTCGAATTTTATACGTTTAGTATACGGACTCACGGAATGTAAACAATGTTGTCCGCGTTAGCGCATCGCATGCTCAGAGCTAGACCATTGTATTTGTGGATAACGTTTGTATTTGTGAGTAATACTTGTGTTTCATTGGGCATTATGAAAACATCTCCTCAGGATCACGGCACGCTTTTAGCCTTTCACGCTTTGCGTTTGCGGTTCACGATTTGTATTCTTGTCTATTGCACCATGTCGTCATTTTCAGGTCAGTGTGAACACCTGAGCAGGCGTCTTGTTGATATAAATTGAGCCCATGCGTGTGAAGGTCATTGAAGGTCGATCTTCCAATTATCGTGTAGATGACTGTGATTGGTTTATTGCCGGGAAGTCAAATGTATAGCCAATCTCATTCGCCGAGCCTGCGATCCTCGAGAAGGAACGTGAGGCTCTGGGAAATTCCGTTGCCGGAAGCCAGGAATCCTGGCTAAGATTGAACTACGCATTCTATTTCAACGGCCAATCAGATTCCTCCCTGAAACGGATTATCCCAGAGCCTCACGTAAGTCACGTTCCTTCCCGAGAATCGCAGGCTCGGGGAACGAATTGATGTATAGTGAATGTGAGCAGACGTCAGTCAGTATGCTTTTCCAAACGTGACAAATATATATATATATATATATATATATATATATATATATATATATATATATATATATATATATATATATATATATATATATATATATATATAAAGTCGTTCATGTTTTATATCAAGTCTTTGTGTTCTATATGATCAAGTTCTTCGTGTTATATGTCAAGTCGTTTGTGTTTGTATCAAGTCGTTCGTGTTATATATCAAGTCGTTTCGTGCGTGCATGTCAAGATGTCAGCTTGTTTACATCAGGTTTTACGTTCGTGTTATACATCAAGAAAGGAGAAGATAGTTTTTGATCGGCACTATTTTCACTCAAGGTCAGCGCTATTTCGGATCTGTCAGAGGGTTATAGATTCATGTCTCGCTATTTATAATGCTAACCCTAATCCCCACCCTAACCCTAAGCGCTAACCCTATTAGCGAGACATGAATCTATGTCCTGTCAGAGTACCTAGTTTTTTGATCAGCATGAAAACATATTCAAAATGGCTGCGCGAAATCGGTTATATATTCCCAACCTTGAAGAATTCTTTAACGATTTTTTTCAGCAAATCCAGAAATGTAGTAACTGTATACAGGAAAATAGTAACGGTAGATTGGCAGAATTTCTTGGTAGGCGCCTAGAGGAATATCAACCGTCGCTGCGCGTGATGTACTCCGGGATTTTCGCAACAACACGCCTGATCTTCTGAATAACTTCGAATAAATACTGGACGTTGTTAGTCGTATATTAAAGGGAACTTGGAATTACTTTATAGCGATGATTTTGGCGACGAGTTCCCAGAGAATAATGCACTTTGTACGACGGTAAATCGTGGCCTTGTTGGATGACCTCGCTATGAACTCACTCAAGATCAGATACAAATTTTAAGAGGCGAGTTGGGATTTAGATGGGTAGACATTGCTACAATATTGGGAATATCGTCCAGAACCCTGAACCGTCGTCGTCACGCATTTGGTATGTAAGTCGGACAAGATTACAACTTCTCAAATATAAGTACTGAAGAACTCGACAGGGTTGTTAGTGAAATATTAATAATAGAGAGGTTAAGATACCCCGGTTTACGGGTACGGGTGATATACACGTACCCATACCCGTAAATCGGGGAACGACTTGTAACTTAAGAAATCCAAGATATTCCGGCATGTGAAAACCGATCAGAGAATGGTAACTTTCGCTATTGAGGTTCGCCATAAATTGTTGAAAACTTTGACGAGCATATGTGCATTATTTATTTAGGTAAGATGTTGAAAATTTTAACTATTTAAACGGCCCACATTTAGTAAACAGAAAACACCCGTACCCGTTTGTCTTTTACGTGTAGACCTTGGTTTACCGCAGGGAAACGGGTAGAAATTATGGGTAAAAATGCTGACATCAGCAAAAACTGCTAAACAAAATGGCGATACTCGTACCCGTAAATCGGAACTGGAGTATCTTAACCTCTCTATTGACACCACAGTCAGGCCTTAGCCTTGTCAGCAAAGACGGCGTGTTATAAAAACTCTACACAGACTTGTCCGACTGACATACCAAATTCGTGACGACGACGGTTCAGGATTCAGGACGATATTCCCAATATTGCAGCAATGTCTACCCATCTAAATCCCAACTCGCCTCTTAAAATTTGTATCTGATCTTGAGTGAGTTCATAGCGAGGTCATCAACAACTTCAACAAGGCCATGATTTACCGTCGTACAAAGTGCATTATTCTCTGGGAACTCGTCGCCAAAATCATCGCTGTAAAGTAATTCCAAGTTCCCTTTAATATACGACTAACAACGTTAGTCTAGGACCTGTATATGAGTTTGTATGCGTTTCATTTACCACAGGTAATCTCAACTGTTTTAGGGTAAAATGACCATGGCGGTCAACATGGCATATGTGCCAAAACCTGAATCCTGGACGAAAGTCCTGAAAATGACCCCGCCCTGAAACGGCAGTGCCGACATAGCTCTAACTTCCGAAAAGCAAAAGCGATAGCCTTTCTGAAGTGCTTATAGTGTTTAGAAGGGTTGCTTTTAGGGGTGGTTATTGGAAGGAAAAATTTGTGTAAGTATAATATTTTACAAGAAAATGACCATTTATCACCCCAGGTAAATTGCTGATTATGCAGAAAATAACTAATATACATGGCAGAAATTAAATATCCTTATTTCCTAAAAAAAATTACCATGGGATGAAAAACTATGCTTAATTTAATATAATTATTGTAGTTTTCATAAGGATAGTCACTGTTTTCTATAAATATAATATATTTTATTTCACTTACCCCCCACGAAAACACGATTTCAGCCATATTTTGCCGTCTTGTTCGCTTTATATCGCCGTGTCTCGCAAATAACATCCAGTTGTTGTACTTTTACATAATGGCAAATGGCTAAAGGAGATTTCAACCACGTTTCGGCAAGTTTTGGAGCAGTGCAGTGTATTTTATCTTCGATATTGTGTCCTTCGATATTTCGTCCATATGCCGCCATTTTAATGGCTCGCCGATTCTCTGCCCGATAAATGCCACTTCTTCGTCTTCATATGTATTTAGATTACAGTATCCAAGAGTACTTCATTGTAGAATAGTCCTAAAAGAAAAATTGAAAAAAATACTTGCACTTTGAAGGAAAAAACCTCCCACAACAAATTCAGGATAGGAATAAAAACAAATCATTTGAAAGTCACGCGCAATCTTCGCGAAAATTCCTTGACAGGGCGGGGGGAGAATATTTTCACGAAACGTTGTTCGCCACCACAGCAATTCAGGTTTCAACTAAATATATTGTATTTATTGTATTTTATGATTTAAAAATAAAATTAAAAACATTAAATATTTACGTATTTTTATTATCAATCATAAAAATTCAATAAATATATAATATATCCAGACATCCAGTTAGGTTGCTGTGGGAACAACGTTTCGTGAAAATATTCGCCCCCCGCCCTGTCAAGGAATTTTCGCGAAGATTGCGCGTGACTTTCAAATGATTTGTATTTATTCCCATCCTGAATTTGTTGTGGGAGGTTTTTTCCTTCAAAGTGCAAGTAATTTTTTCAATTTTTCTTTTAGGACTATTCTACAATGAAGTACTCTTGGATACTGTAATCTAAATACATATGAAGACGAAGAAGTTGCATTTATCAGGCAGAGAATCGGCGAGCTATTAAAATGGCGTCATATGGACGAAATATCGAAGGACACAATATCGAAGATAAAATACACTGCACTGCTCCAAAACTTGCCGAAACTTGGTTGAAATCTCCTTTAGCCATTTGCCATTATGTAAAAGTACAACAACTGGATGTTATTTGCGAGACACGGCGATATAAAGCAAACAAGACGGCATAATATGGCTGAAATCGTGTTTTCGTGGGGGTAAGTGAAATAAAATATATTATATTTATAGAAAACAGTGACTATCCTTATGAAAACTACAATAATTATATTAAATTAAGCATAGTTTTTCATCCCATGGTAACTTTTTTTAGGAAATAAGGATATTTAATTTCTGCCGTGTATATTAGTTATTTTCTGCATAATCAGCAATTTACCTGGGGTGATAAATGGTCATTTTCTTGTAAAATATTATACTTCCACAAATTTTTCCTTCCAATAACCACCCCTAAAAGCAACCCTTCTAAACACTATAAGCACTTCAGAAAGGCTGTCGCTTTTGCTTTTCGGAAGTTAGAGCTATGTTGGCACTGCCGTTTCAGGGCGGGGTCATTTTCAGGACTTTCGTCCAGGATTCAGGTTTTGGCACATATGCCATGTTGACCCGCCATGGTCATTTTACCCTAAAACAGTTGAGATTACCTGTGGTAAATGAAATGCATACAAACTCATATACAGGTCCTAGACTAAATGTAAACCATTTGCATTAAAAAGGCTTCTTTAGTTTGAAACAAACTTGCATCAACCCTGTTGCAATGTTGTTTTTACCAACCAGTTTTAACATAGGCAGCCAGCAAACACTCTGTTACAGTATATCACAAAAAATAGACATACATATAGCTACTGAAACAGGCGCAAGAATATCGCTGGATAGCAAAACAACAAACACTTAAAATATTATTTCAATTTGTATTTTATAATCACCGATTAATCACTGGTTAATTTTGGCCGCTCGTTAGGTTGGGTTGCTAAATATTGGAGATAGAGACGAATTTAAAATTCCCAACAAATGTAACCCAACATATGTGACCACACTTTCGTTGCTGCAAACCTAAACTTTTTAGCTTACATTTCATTCACTTCTGCCAAATTTACAACCTAGCAAGGTTTTAGTTGTAAAATTTTGTTAGATCTTTGTTACGCCGTTATTCAGTTACCACTCAAAGGTTTGCAGAAATAAATAGGCGAGCAGCATTTATTCAAAATTGTTCAAATTCACAATGGCGGAAAAATGAGATTTCGTCTGATCACTTTAAATCGGATCGCATTTGGCAATTTTTTAACGCAACGAAACAAAACGGTTTCACATCACAGCCAAATTAAAAGACCGATATTAGTAGTATAGTAGGTACCGTTCGACCCGGATTTTTGAGGTGGTGGATGAGGTGGTGTGAGGTGGTGGAGTGTGAGGTGGTGGAGTTTTGAGGTGGTGGGTGTCCACCACCTCATTTATAATTAATACTCGTCCAATTGAGGAGGAGTAATGACGTCACTCATTAGCATACGTCATAATTATATGCAAGACGTCACGCGGGCAGGTTTAAACAAGGACGTGGGAAACTTGCTGACTACGCATTTTTTAGCGTTCCCCCACGTGTGTGATACAATAGGCTTATTATTGGTTTGCTCTGAATAGCTCGAGTCCCTCACAAGGTAAAATTGTTATCGAAATTAATATATAGCAGTTATAGCCGTATCTTTGCTAGGAATAGATAAATTTCCACGAGTATATTGAAGGACTTTTCGTATATTCCATATCGAGGAATCTATTCGTCACAAAAATCAAGACATATTTTAAACTAAACAGTTGCTAATCCCGGGTTGTCAACGTCGTTGTTAAGGTCAATATTTGCATGTTGTTCAACATTATTTAGCAATCCTCCTACATACATATATACTGTTAAGATGATCATAAGAAAGCTTATCAAGAGTAGAAGTTAGAATTAGAACAGTTGTAATATTTTTTGACACTATCATCTGTTATTTGTATCAATAAACATGTTTTAAGCTTTACAAATTTGCGTTGTTTATGTGTTGCTAAGTCATTAGGAGGTGTGTAGGTAATTAAGGGGATTAAGGCAATACGAATTTGCATAACTAAGTGTATCCCGATGGATAGATAGGGATTATTCTTAACGCAGGTGTATATCTTAAAATCAGGCGCGTGGCTTTGCGGGTACATGCATATATTAACGTACAACATATTTGTACACGGATCTTTTCGCGTGGGCGGCAAGAGCGGGCTTGCCGGCAAAAATTTACACAATATTTTAGTTTTTAAATACATTTATTTCTTCAAAACGTTTTACAAAATTTAGTAAGGTTTACTTCTAAGAGCGTAACGTCTAGGTTTTTTTGTTATTTTTAAAGAGTTTTCATATTCTTGTCTATCTTCTGGGGATAATCTTGCACAGGGCCGTTGCGAAGGGATATGGATTGGGGGGGTGTCGAAGGTCAAATTGCCGAGTGACGCCAGTTGAATTTGCCGAGTTTTTCAAAAGTTTGTATAGGTAATGAGAAGAAAAGTTTGTATAGGTAATGAGAATCATATTGGTGTGCTAGTAACTGAGGGACACCAATATGGCTCTTGTTTTGAAATATGGATGCTTGTTCGTGGGTTGTTGCTAAAAAGGAATCGGGTTGCTTTATATATAAAATACGACATTCTAAGAACAAACAAATATATGGTCACGAAATCGAAAAACACAATTGCAATAACTGCAACTACAGCTCAATGATTAGCACTATTTTATTTTCGTGCGTTTGTTTTCAGATAGGAGTATTATTTTAATTTATTTATATTAAACAAATAAAGCTGAAAAAAATTTAAATTTACCATAAATTTATACTGTGTTTTCATAAGTCCTAAATCGAGACTGAAACTATGTGCACACGGGTCACGTTTTTGAGCGTTTTTGCAGTGTCGTTTTCAAATTTAGCGTTTAGGCGCCTTGTTCACATTGATCGTTTTTCTCGCAACATTTTCAGACAAAGCACTAGTTTTTTATAGTCTTCGTTTCCAAATTTAAACACGGAATTTCATTTTCGCCTTCTACTTTTCTGTTTACACAATAACAAAGTGTCAAAACGACCAAAAGTTTCAGACATAGAGAACGAATCTTTGGCATCGTTTTCACTATTTGAAACGTTTTTGCTTCCTGACGTCGTTTTCATACGTTTTCGTGTGAACAGAACCGTACGTGAAAATGGTACTTTCAGTTTCAGAAATTAACGCATTACAACCAAAAACCGAATTTTGATGAATTTTGATGAATTTGACCTTTTTTATCCCCAGGCGCCGAATAGACAATTTATAATACTTTTGTATTTTGAGCAGTCTTAAAACTCTTAGTGCCGGATAGTGTTAACTGGGCTTTTGTACGACCCGATTTTTCAAGAGTTTAATTAAATTTTATGCGTCAGAAAGCGAGTAAAACGGATATGATCATATGCAACCGATCGATGATACCGATCGCTGTATGCGGTATGTCTTTCAAAACTGTAGGCTGATAAGAGTTAACAGTAATTTCGCTAAAGAACTAAAGAAGACAAGTCCATTCTTGTGGCATGCCTCGTCTTTCTCTTGGTCTTCTTCTCATCGGTGCCTATGGAGTCTTCTTGAGGATCTTGCGCCTCTGACGACTCAAAATATTCTCTTTGGCTTTGACTGCGGTTTGCTGTCTCAAACGGATTAGCTGGTACGTCTTTATGTGCTACTCGCACTTGGTTTCCCTTATGGCAAGTTTGCTCGTGCTTCTTACGGTAATCGTCGGGCCGTATGTTAGATAACTTTTATGCCGGTTAATACGTTTTCCCTCGTGAAATAAATAATAAAGTTTCTATAGTCGTCAAAAACCGAATTACATTCAAGACACTAAAGTTTTATTATTTTTCTTTTGGGCAGTTTTGAACCGCACATAATTGATAAAAAGCCTTCGCTATAAGAGCAGTCGAGCGAAGAACATGCCCGGAAACGTGGGTTTCACATTTCAGCCTCCCGTCGATTTTCGACAAATAAAAGACTAATAGTTTTACTAGAAAACAGAAATACATTTAAATGGTTTTGACATAAGAACACACAAACCATTATTTTAAATCCAAAATTTATCGCTTTATTTATCGCCTTCGTTCTTAACTTTTACAATTTGCTGAATGCCGATTTCGCAATTTGCCGAACAGTAACGAAGAAATTTGCCGACTGGGGCCGACTTGTAAAAATTATTGGGGGGGTGGAGCACCCCCCCACACCCCCCCGCTCGCGACGGCCCTGATCTTGCAACATCTTCATCCTTCATTGGAATATATTTTGGTCTTTCTTTTAGTAAAAAACGTTCATATCGCTCTCTTTCCTTTGGTTTCATCATAGCCAAGTCACTTTCTTTCCAATCAACAGAATCTACCCAATTGTGAAAAAAGTTGTGCTTGATTTTTGGTCGTTCACCTTCTGTTGGTGGTGGCGTAAGGAAATTAGGTTTAGGCGTAGCAGGCACTGGTGGTGGTGGTATTTCCGCTGGTACAGGCGTAGCATGCACTGGTGGTGGTATCTCTTCAGGCATTAGTGAAGTTCCCTGAACAGGAGCTTGAGCCGGGACATCCATCTTATTTTTGAATGTGAGAAACCGATTTAGTTGATCCGAATATAATTTGCTTTTTTCCACCACAGAAAGTTGTGGCGCTTCCATGATTTCTTTCATTCGCTGTTCGGCATCATACAGTGCATTTACAAGTGGTGGTTGACGATACGACTGTTTGTGTAAAAACTTTGTAATCTCGTCTGGAAGTATGTTGGTCTTGAGTCGATCTTGGTCACTCGTTGTCGGCTTTAAATCCAACATCAAATACCCATGAGGTCGGCTCGTAGCATCTTCATAACTCTTCATAAACTCTTGTACTTTCCCGGGATTTATTTGCCTTGCAAGCATGGCAATTTGCTGTTTATCTCTTGGTGACTTGAACAACACGATATAATGAGCATTAAGGCTGATATTTCTCATTTCTTTGCCCTGATGAAATATATTTTGGACAATATAGATGATGGACAAATTTCGATGATGGCTTCCTTTCGTAAAAAGATCAGAAATACGTTTATCTTTGCCAGATTGAGCTATAAGGTCGTCCAATACGATCAAATTCCGTTGAGATACGTCCAAGTAATCTGCGTTGTCGATGTCTTCGGGGATACCTTGATTAAACTCGATTCCAGGCATCGTTCTCATCATATCAAAATAGGAGGGTTGCCACTGACCATAACACCAGATGATACGTTGAGGAGCAGGACTTATAGTCGTTTGAGCATTCTCCAAAAGAGATTTCACCCATACGGTTTTGCCGCTTTGTGTACACCCAGCTACGATGCACGTGAAAGGATGCTGCATGACACTGGACCTATTGCCGATTACAGTTAACCTTCGTTCATCTGTACTGGTGCTATGCATTTGTTTTTTGTGACGTGAACGGTTACCAGGTGTTGAAAACGATCTTCCACAGACCTCGCAAGGATAAGACATGTTTACAGGTTCACAATCAAATGTAAAATGATTTCGAGGTTTGTGTACCGTTACATAAATAGTATTATATGGTCAAACCAACATAAATAATCTTATGATATCCTAAGATACTGTATGATATCCTAAGATACTGTATGATGTCCTAAGATGTTGTATGATATCCTAAGATGTTGTATGATATCCTAAGATACTGTATGATATCCTAAGATACTGATATCCTAAGATACTGTATGATATCCTAAGATACTGATATCCTAAGATATTGATATCCTAAGATATTGATATCCTGAGATATTGATATCCTAAGATATTGATATCCTAAGATATTGATATCCTAAGATATTGATATCCTGAGATATTGATATCCTAAGATAATAATATCCTAAGATATTGATATCCTAAGATATTGATATCCTAAGATATTGATATCCTAAGATATTGATATCCTAAGATATTGATATCCTAAGATACTGATATCCTAAGATATTGATATCCTAAGATATTGATATCCTAAGATATTGATATCCTGAGATATTGATATCCTAAGATAATGATATCCTAAGATATTGATATCCTAAGATATTGATATCCTAAGATATTGATATCCTAAGATATTGATATCCTAAGATACTGATATCCTAAGATACTGATATCCTAAGATATTGATATCCTAAGATATTGATATCCTAAGATATTGATATCCTAAGATATTGATATCCTAAGATACTGATATCCTAAGATACTGATATCCTAAGATACTGATATCCTAAGATACTGATATCCTAAGATACTGATATCCTAAGATACTGATATCCTAAGATATTGATATCCTAAGATATTGATATCCTAAGATATTGATATCCTACGATACTATTTTCGTTAATATATAAATATGTTATTTCCAACTAAATCTTCATTCCGTCGCTGACCGCCGAACAGAGATGACTAGCAGTTATATAAAACACAGACCGTTTGTGGAGCTCTTGTGTATTTCTCATCCAATTCAACAGCAAGCTTTGTTGAATTCTGCATCTCATGAACAGATTCGCTTTCTATGTAATTGCTTGGAAAACTTTACATATCCTAAAGGAACATTGAACAAACTTGAACCATTTAGAGATGACCTCGCTGACTTGGCGGACAGCAGTAGGAGTTTTAGAAAGAAAAGGAAAATTCTTGTTCAGCGCGGGAGTGGTTTTCTAGGATTGGTACTTGCACCACTTTTAGAGGGGCTTGCAGAATTAGTATAAAACAATCATCATTAATTCACATCGTCATTCCAACCATGAACAGCAAGGAGAGATCATCTCCGAGACATTGGCGCGTTGAAGATATACTTGGACACTTAAACGATAATGTTGATAAAAACAATGCTGAAGAACTTCTTCACTGCATTCTCACATCCACGGATATTCTCACATGGAATCTTCAAGGGGAAATTGTATACAAAGGACAAAATATACGTGGAACAAATATTGTAGATCTTTTGCAATATACTGTTTTACCATATAATACTGAAATTCCAGAACCGGCTGGACTGAACATATTTCTTAAAGGTCTTGCAAAATTGGAAATTGATAAAAGTCTGATCGTAAATGGACGTGTCCTTACAATACTATCCCACAAGCAGTCACTACATGATGTGGATACACAGTCTGATAAATCCGAAGATAAGTCTGAAGACGTGGACACAAGTTGTAACAGTTGTAACAAAGATTTACACATCTCCCATTTGGGTACATGCCCTGTATGCGCATGGACAGATTTTTATCCCAATTGTACAAGGTGTCACTGTATGATCTGTGATTTTCGACTGTCCGAAGGAAATGTCACTCATGTAATCGCCAGTTGTTCATATTGTCATTGTGATGAAATTACGGATGTTAGCACTGATAAAAGACATTTTTTTGAGCATAAAATAGACGAATAAAGTGATATTTGATCAGTTGACTACGTGAAGTTGAACTGAACACATCAATATGCCAAGGGGTAAACTTGTTGTAGACGAAAAACTACTGAGAGACCATTTCTTGAGACAGCAGCGTGGTGGAAACATCGCTGGGTATCGTGGTGCACGTTTTCAAAGAGGATACGGGATCGGAAGTATTTTCAAGAGCCTTGCGAGATACGCTATCCCTCTGTTCAAACAAGGCGCTAGAGTTGTTGGCAAAAGAACATTGCAAGCAGCCACAGAAGTTGGTCAAGATGTACTCCAAGGAAAAAATGTAAGAGAATCTGTAAAGACTCACGGAGGTGCCGTTGTTAAAGACGTTGCTGAGCAAGGAGCAAGGACTCTTCTGCGTCAAACCGGGCATGGACGCAAGAGAAGGCGAAGTCAATGCAGTAATTTATCAACTACAAAGAGGTTAAAACTGTGTTCTCATATAACAGTCCCAAGACATACCAAATGGATTACGGAAGATGAAAGCAGCCACGATGATGAAAGCAGCTATGATGAAGAATCTGATAGCGAAACCCTTGAAACAAGTGACGATATATATTAGAAGCATAACCTTGTAAAACGTTTTGAAGAAATAAATGTATTTAAAAACTAAAATATTGTGTAAATTTTTGCCGGCAAAGCCCGCTCTTTCCGCCCGCGCAAACCGCCCGCCTGATTAGTGTACAAATATGTTGTACGTTAATATATGCATGTACCCGCAAAGCCACGCGCCTGATTTTAAGATATACACCTGCGTTAAAAATAATCCCTATCTATCCATCGGGATACACTTAGTTATGCAAATTCGTATTGCCTTAATCCCCTTAATTACCTACACACCTCCTAATGACTTAGCAACGCATAAACAACGCAAATTTGCAAAGCTTAAAACATGTTTATTGATACAAATAACAGATGATAGTGTCAAAAAATATTACAACTGTTCTAATTCTAACTTCTACTCTTGATAAGCTTTCTTATGATCATCTTAACAGTATATATGTATGTAGGAGGATTGCTAAATAATGTTGAACAACATGCAAATATTGACCTTAACAACGACGTTGACAACCCGGGATTAGCAACTGTTTAGTTTAAAATATGTCTTGATTTTTGTGACGAATAGATTCCTCGATATGGAATATACGAAAAGTCCTTCAATATACTCGTGGAAATTTATCTATTCCTAGCAAAGATACGGCTATAACTGCTATATATTAATTTCGATAACAATTTTGCCATGCGAGGGACTCGAGCTATTCAGAGCAAGCCAATAATAAGCCTATTGTATCACACACGTGGGGGAACGTTAAAAAATGCGTAGTCAGCAAGTTTCGCCCGATCGTGTTTAAGCTCGCCCGCGTGACGTCATTGCATATAATTATGACGTGTGTTAATGAGTGACGTCATTACGCACCCTCCCTCCACCACACTCCACCACACTCCACCACACTCCACCACACTCCACCACAAAAAAGGGGCCCGAACGGTACCTATATTACTACTAGTACCTATTTATGTATAGCGGATCGTCATTGGGCTTCCTATAGAGCCTATATTTTCCGTTGTTAAGATTGAAAGTTACATCTAAAAAGTTCACTATGCGTAAATTTCATTCGGCGGTGATTTTTAGGTCAAACAGCTCGAAAATTTTGTGGAGTTCTTTTCTTGTTTTGTCTGCTAAACGTGCCGATTTACTTTTTATAGGGCCGTGTAAACAACGTAAACAATAGATGAATGCATGCTTTGTTTCACCCACACACACCCACATTCCGGCCAAAACACATATAAGCAGTCCTATTTTCGAAACTTGTCATACCGCCTGATGATTCTTTACTGATGAAACAGACTGTTGCGGAATTTTGAGGTAAGCGAAATTCTACATTTGCTCTATCTTTATGATATTGAGCACTCTTTGCGTTTCGTATTCATAAACCTTCTCGTATATATATATATATATATATATATATATATATATATATATATATATATATATATATATATATATATATATATATATATATATATATATATATATATATATATATATATATATATATATATATATATACTAGATAAAACATGAGCAGCCAATCTGTATCTGATATGGTTAAAGTATATCAAAGTCATTGTAAGGTGGGTTAAGTAGGGTAAAGGAAGTTGAAAGCATGTCAAAGCAGTTGTAATCCGGCATAAGTCGGTCTAAGTAGGGTAAAGGCTGCCTAAAGTATGTCAAAGTCATTGTAAGGTGGGTTAAGTCGGGTAAAAGAAATTGAACAGCATATCAAAGCTGTTGTAATCCAGCCTAAGTTGGTCTAAGTAGGGTAAAGCATGGTTAAAGTATATCAAAGTCATTGTAAGGTGGGTTAAGTGGGGTAAAGGAAGTTCAAAGCATGCCAAAGCAGTTGTAATCCGGCATAAGTCGATCTAAGTAGGATAAAGCATGGTTATAAAGTATGTCAAAGTCATTGTAAGGTGGGTTAAGTCGGGTAAAAGAAATTGAACAGCATATCAAAGCAGTTGTAATCCGGCCTAAGTCGGTCTAAGTAGGGTAAAGCATGGTTAAAGTATGTCAAAGTCATTGTAAGGTGGGTTTAGTTGGGTAAAGGAAATTGAACAGCCTATCAAAGTAGTTGTAATCCAGCCTAAGTCGGTCTAAGTGGGATAAAGCATGGTTAAAGTATATGAAAGTCATTGTAAGGTGGGTTAAGTGGGGTAAAGGAAGTTCAAAGCATGCCAAAGCAGTTGTAATCCGGCATAAGTCGGTCTAAGTAGGGTAAAGCATGGTCAAAGTATGTCAAAGTCGTTGTAAGGTGGGTTAAGTCGGGTAAAAGAAGTTGAACAGCATATCAAAGCAGTTGTAATCCAGCCTAAGTCGGTCTAAGTAGGGTAAAGCATGGTTAAAGTATGTCAAAGTCATTGTAAGGTGGGTTAAGTCGGGTAAAAAAAATTGAACAGCATATCAAAGCAGTTGTAATCCGGCCTAAGTTGGTCTACGTTGGGTAAAGCATGCCTAAAGTATGTCAAAGTCGTTGTAAGGTGGGTTAAGTTGGGTAAAAGTAATTGAACAGCATGCTAACGCAGTTGTGGTGCACCGTAATGGTCCGGAACAAGATAATATATACGGATCCACTATATCCCTGCAAGACTAAGTACTCCCTTCCCAAGAAACGTGATACTGTGTTCATGACATCACAGTTGTGTAATGACGTATATTATTTTTACGATATTATTTTTTTGAGGGTTTGTATATCCGATACACCACTGTCGCTCATACTTTTTGTGTGTGTTGGTGTTAGGTGAATATGATGTTTGTGATGTTACTCTGATCGTGTATCCACACCGGGCAAGCTATCATATTCACTGAGTACATAACGCCAACACGCACAAAAAGTATCATGACTTAGAATACATTGATATCGAAGGAACTAAACTCAGTTCCGAAATATCACCAACTCGAACCGACTTCACCTCGTATAACTCAGTTGGTAGAGCATTGGACTAGTATCCCAAAGGTCACGGGTTCGATTCCCACCATGGTCAGGCAAACTTTTCAGCTTGCCCGGTGTGGATGCACACTCAGAGTAACATCACAAACATCACTGTCGTTTATGTTGTACTATAAAAATGTATCAGAAGTGGGAGGAAAATGCTTCATCATAATAATGTTGATTATATGAAAGCCAGTGATGGAACCGAGTTAGCGAAACAGCCCAGTATGCGGGATGAATTTCTCTTGTGTATATATCATTGGTCTGTATGAGAAAATTTCATTCCACCTCTCGGGACGACTTTGTATTGACATTGGTTTGACAGTTTTTAAAATAGCTAGCCAATGAAGTTATGCATATAACGGCATTACATAAGAAATATATAGCTCGGTGTTGAAGCCTATGATTTCCGGGCTAACGCGCGCTGAATATACAGTAGAGAAAATAATAAAGGATTGTGCTTTGAATTAGTGACACAGACAGCGCGCAAATCGCAGGCTTCAACACTGAGCTATATATTTCATATGTTTCGCTAGTACATAACTTCAATAAGACCTACATAACTTCAATGTCAATTATTCTTTGCAACTTGCTTTTTTGTGTGAAATTCTCGTCTTAAAGCAAGCCCATGCAGTAGCGAAGTGTTTTTGGGAATGCCAATAATATCAAGACTTTGTAGACAAACCACAGACAATCCAGAGGATATCTA
The DNA here is from genome assembly GCA_902702795.2 of Paramuricea clavata. Classification (NCBI taxonomy): domain Eukaryota; kingdom Metazoa; phylum Cnidaria; class Anthozoa; order Malacalcyonacea; family Plexauridae; genus Paramuricea; species Paramuricea clavata. The sequence goes on along the minus strand of CACRXK020000945.1, from coordinate 14,997 downwards.
CTGGATTGTTCGTGTAACGGCGCACGCATGACTATCCCATATGTATCTCACAACGATTGATTGGGTATTCGACCAATGCATTCGACTGAGGATATATACATGCCTCGAGATGCCTCAAAGCTGATGAAAATTAGCTAGATCTCAGCACCGTCCCGGGCGTTCCAACTTGACCAACATTATGAGTGTTATTTTTTGTGACTAAATGCACCGGGGGAAGTTAGTGGTAAGCACTTATAAAGATGAGAGTTAATTTAAAGAGGCAATTAAAACAGGAAAACGATGTCACATTGATCAGTTATTAGTTTCCCCTCGCCCTTATGAAATCAGAATTCCCTTCAGAAATCTTAAACCTTGAGCGCGCAAAGCGGTATACGAGCATTGCTAACTTGGAGCCTATATAGTGAACCAATAGCCCTACATCGAAGTGTTCATTATATATGTCCTAGCATTGTTTGCAAAGCAAATTTCCCGAGGAAGTTACCCATCATACCTTGCGCGCTCAATGTTTAAGGTTTAAGATTTTTGAAGGACAACCTATTTTGAATTGGCTGTATATGTATACATATAACCCTTTTACCTCAAGAGGTTGCCACACAGCTTGTTTCATCCAAGAGGAATCGTAAAAATCTTCAAAAATCTTAAACCTTAAACATTGAGCGCGCAAGGGACGATGGGTAACTACTTATTTAGCGTCTTGAACTGTGTGAGATTTGTGATAATTTTCAGAGAGCGCGCACTTACACCGCGTCACGCTTCATGGCGTTTCCGAGAGCATCACATCACATGCTTCAAACATCCACTTCAGCAAAATTTGACAAAACACAAAATGTGTTAGGCTGCACGTATCCAGTGGCCAGGCGATATTAGGAATATGCGCGAGCTTCTATTGTATTCAATATTTAAACATGGGGAAAATGTAAAAAAATGTTCAGATAACAATGTATTTCTTTTGTTCTTAGCCTCAAAAACAGATCTACGTTTCGCCCGCCCTAAAATTCGCGACCCGCGTTGTTATCTTGTTCTCGTTTAATTCCTGATAGTTCACAGTGGTCTACAAACGATATTGCACTAGTAGCCATATATTAATGGCCCGCGCGCTTTTATATTTATTGCATTTTGTTTCATAATTTCAATCGTGTAATCACACGAGAACCGAGAAAGCCGTATTTTCCCCATGTAATTGCTTTTGACCGAGTACCAGACTCGTCCCTAGGCTCCAGTATGTGCGCGGGGTTTACGACGCGCAGCTCATTCTCATACCCAGAGCCCTTCTTACGCGCGGTGCGACGAGGAGCTCTGGCCAAATCCATAACCGGATACCATAAAAACATGGTAAGAAAACAATATCCGGTGTTAGAACTAGCCAATCAGATGCCAGTTCGGAATATGGATTTGGCCAGAACCCCTCGTCGCACCGCGCGTAAGAAGGGCTCTGTGTACGAGAATGCGCGCAGCTCTGAAAACACACATAAGGATCCCTCTCCTCCCGCCCACGTGTGAGTTTCTCGCGTGTTTCTCCCGCGCAGGGACGAGGCTGGCCGAGTGCTAGTTGTCGCGGCAAAGCTAGCTGAAAAATTACACACGCACGTACTGATTTAATTGTATAGTTTATAATAATTTATATATTTAACTACAAGTATAGATTTTTAAAATTTCCACCTGAAAATAAAATTTACACCGTCGCTTTTGGCTCCATCCAACAAAACCTATGACTATATAGGCCTATGTACAAACATTACCAAGATGAACACTATATATAGCCTGGATTTATGCCCCAAGTATTGAACTGCCTTGTCTGGCAAAGATCGACCTTCAGTCCCTGTTTATGCCATTTCCCTTGAGCAATAGCTTGACATATTTCACACCAATGATGGAATTTTCTATCCCAATATTTTCCAATAATTGTTTCACTTATATCCCCCAGACCTTTTCGCTTCCATTCTAAATGCTTATTATATTCCGTTTCGTTATTCATCAAAAACTTTAGATGTTCGGCTAGTTCTCGGGGATTTTTGAAATCCCTTACGTTAATGATAGCGTTTTTAAGATTTCCTGGTAAAAACTCATAAATCTTGTCTGTGCTCATGACGATTGGCACAGATCCAGCGTTCAGCGCATGTAGAATTTGATCATCGACAAAATAGTCACAGTCTTGGTTGAAAAATGTTATAGCAAATTTGTATGTCTTTTGTAACTTCGATTTCATATTTTTAAAATCGGATTTATAACGCTGGACGAGTCCTGCCTTATTTTGCAAACATGCACCGTAAGAATCTACCTGGATATATCTCATTAATTGTCTGAGGTACTCGGTCCTCACCGGTTCGCAGTTACTAAATGCGGCCATAATCCTACCGGTTTTGTTTTTAAATGGTACAGGAGGGTTCAAATTTGGTTTCTTGAACAGGGGAGTAGGGAAATCGGAATCTAATCTGTAACTTCGTAGTAAATGAAATTGAGACATGTACTCTGTTTTTTTTAAAACAGGAGTATAAACGGGGTTCTCTAAAGTGGTTAGGATCCAAGGGATGTCTTTGTTTGGCGGTAGAGGATACGGGTCCCGAGCGTGGACGATGAATGCGTGAGCTTGTTTGATTCGATCACGATTAGATGTCACCTCGCAAGCAACTGGACACTGATCTTTGCCAATGCCTTTTTCAAGAAATCCTTCGCTCTTTTTCGCCGGGAAACCCTACAACTTGGACCAGAATAGGAGAAGGATTTTTTCGTCTGTCGCATACGGTACACGGATTAGGTTTGGTGAGGTGTCGGAGAAGAAAAGACTGAGAAGCAACAGTGTAATGCCGATGATGGTTGAAAAAGCGACGAACAAGAAAATTGGCCGTAGCGGTAGTTTTTTTGCGTGTTGTTTCACCAGCATTTTGTTGTAATGGACCATATACATTGGATGTGGTACTTGAAGCTGGGGAATACGATTTGTCAATTGTCAGCAAAGAAAATCAAGTATATACACTATATATGAACACAATATAACTTAGTGGCTGTTTATATATATGATCCCGCTTTGCCAGGACGAGATATGAGGCGGGACGATTTCGATGTATTGAAATAAGTCATGCTGCCGCACAATTCAGCAAAAAACTTCATTATTTTCGAGAGATAGATTATACCAGTTAACTGTAAACGAAAGGTTGTTTAAGCAGCAGTAATAATCTTCTTGAACTACAAGATCTCTACAATATTTGAGTTCTGTTAACCAGCATTTGAACTTTCGTTTCGCCTAGTGACTTGTTTCAATACATCAAAATCATCCCACCTTCCATCATGTAAACAGCCCCTTAGTTAACAATAGTGGCAATGCGCCCTGATGCGTCTTGGTTTATTATTTTACTCTGTCTAACGCCAGACGATTTTTTCTTTAAGGGAAGAGTTCTTTCACTCAATGATGGGTTAAGACTAAGACGGAAGTCAGAACCTTTGATATCAACGGTCAGATCTGACAGGATCTATTTTCTTCCCGCGAAAGCCCGTTCGATAATAGAAACAAAAAATGGCAATACATAATAGCCACCGAATTTATATTATTTAAACGCAGGCAGCCCGGTACAATATAATATAATAAGTTTTTAAAATATTTCGATAGTTTTAAAGTAAAGCTAAGTTCGGAATATTTAATTTAGGCACGCCTAGCTATATTGTGCGCGCTGCCTATATATGATTTGAATTAGGGCATAATTAATCGTTTTATTTGCAAATGTCTAATCTTGTTTCATGCATGAACTATGAGTTGATGTTTTGGAATTGTTCTGCAACAGCCAACAGGTCAAGAACATAACTGGCTCACTGCATGAGCTGTTTTTCTGTTTGTGTTTTCCTATATAGTATAATAGCGTTCCTTATATTAAAATAAAAAAAAGTAAACTAAATTGACTTTACCTTTAAATACGTCTCTCACTTTTTCGTCGTGTTGTTCTTTAATGTATTTCAGATAGCAAAATTGGCAATTGAAAGTTCAATTAAAACAAAGAAATAAACAGGTAAATGTTTCACAAGTCAGAAATGAATGGTTATTTAAGCGATAATATATTCTGGTGGTCGTAAACAAATTTAACAAACGGCGCGTTTTACATTCATAGGGAGACGTGCATGTTAATTCGCCATATCGCAACGTCACAATTAGACTTTCCCAAAGTCCTTTCCAGTCACTTTTTTTCGCGGTTTGTCCTTGTGGGCAAGTCTACGTCACAACAGACAATTCCCATTATAGACTAATTTTAAAACTAGGCAAGGAGATGCAAATAACCTCAGCTAGAACGAACGTACTAAAATTAGTAAAATTACAAAGTTTGGTTTCGAAATGTTGTAAAATGCGGAAAAATATAACCTTGCAAAGTTCGCAAATTTTATATACTTCTGTATTGCGCGCGGAAATTGCCACCACATTTGGGCCAAAAATGGTAGCAATTTCAACGTTTATGGGACACTGCAGTTGCTGGTTGTAACTGGTTTGGCAGATATCGTTGAGTTTCTCGCCTTGTGGCCCTTGTCGAATGTTGATGTATTTCAGCACTGGATCGTTTGAGATAGGTAGGTGTTCCGTTTATATTCCGTATTTTTAATGTTTTATTATAAAGTATCGCTTTCTAAATATTCAATTCACCATCAAACTGAACAAGTAGTTTTAGTACGATCAACTTTGCCGAGGTTGTCTTATGTACAACAAATTTTCTATAACAAGCATGGGCGTACCGGAAGGAAAAAATTAGGGGGGCGGAAAGAAATTCGCCCGACTTTTCGGGATTGTGCCCGACTAGTACCTAAAAAAATTTTTCCGGAAAAATAATTTTTGCGACCCCCCCCCCTGTCGCCAAAAAATTTTCGGTCAGTATACCATTTTAGGGGTCAAAAAATTTTTCCAGACATACCAAAATTTTTCGGAACATCACACAGATTTTCAAAAAAAAAAAATTTACAACATAATTGACTGAATTTTCAACTTAATTGACAGAATTTCTCCCATTTATTTTTATTACAAACCAAAATTGCCCGACTGTTGATCGAATATTGCCCGACTGCCCAAAAAACTGGGCGGGCTACCGCCCCCGCCCAGTACGCCTATGATAACAAGTCTTGACACTCTTTGTCTTTCTTGGCGCCAGACAGCTATCAACGACAATAGATCGCTATTAAACCAACTGTGTCCAAGGACTCAAATTGCTTTGTCAAATTTTCCTTGCCAATTTTTTCAAAGACAAGCACACTTGTTCAAAAGCTAGCATCTTATGTACTACCCTTTCAACAAGTGTATACTTGGAATAAAACTTGTCATATCTAACTCACTCATCTCTTACCAGCTTCATACTTTTTTTCAGAGTATGAAATAAAAGTATAAAAAAATCCTCAAAGTGAAAAACTAATTTCATGTGGGGGGCATTATAAACAGCATGTCATATGAATATATAACTGTGCTGTTCTTGCATACTTTGCCGAATATACTTGATGTGTATTTGAATATTATTTTGACTGACAATTTGTTAGAATTTTTATGTGGACCGTTTTAATAATTAAAATACTTTCTCATACAACAAGCAAACATTGACTTTCAAAGAAATCGCCTTATTTGCCATTTTTTCAAAGTTTTCTTACCAAATTGTAATCGTAACCCAATTGTAACATGTGGTCATTCTGGCAAAACCCAAGACTCATGCACATTTTGCTGTTCTTCACTTCCGAATGGAAATTTCTACTATATATATAGCTTTTTATAAATGATTGTACCGATGATAATCAAGGTTTGTAACCGTTTGTCAAAATAATTTGCCAGTTTATATATTAATCACCCACAAATGAACTCGGCAGCCACTAAATGTATTTTTATCTTTTGTCAAAGATAAGAGTTTAAAATCAGAGGTTAAAGTTTGAGCCGGAAAAACTATAGTATAAATTACGGTATTATATGAATTTGCGGGCGGTTAATATTCATAAATTCAAAACGGATGTACTAAATTCTTTTCTTCTTAAGAATTTTACGACTATGGATTTGGTATCATTGGTGAATGAGTATGATTGTCTTCATACTATCTTAGATAACCATGCACCGATTAAATCCCGGGAAATTACATTGCGCCCTAAGGCACCCTGGTATACTAACGAAATCAATGATAAGAAACGAATTCGGAGACAACTTGAGAGAAAATGGCATAAAACAAGGACGAATGCTGATTGGAATCGCTATAAACAACAATGTTATGCTGTAAATAAACTTATCGACTCCTCAAAATCGGCTTACTATACCGACTTAATTAATAATGGATCATCTGATCAAAAACCCTTTTCAAGACTGTAAGCAATTTGCTGCATACAAATACGATTATTCGCTATCCATCTTCTCCTGACCCAATGTCACTTGCCAACTCATTTAGTGATTTCTTCACTCAGAAAATTGTTAAAATACGAGGTGATATCGAAGATGAACTCTTGAGTAAAAACATAGAAAATCCTATACCTGATGTTGATTCATGTCCTTATGAATTTCACACCTTCAGGGAGGTTGGAAAAGACGAAGTGCTCCATTTAATCCAACGTATCGCAACTAAATCCTGTTCTCTGGATCCACTCCCGGTGGTCATGCTAAATCACTGCTTTAAAGACATCTTACCCGTTGTAGTTAGAATAATCAACCTCTCCTTGGAAAGTGGTACAATGCCTGACTCTTTGAAGATTGCTGTTGTTCAACCGCTATTAAAAAAGTACAATCTTTCCTATGAAGAATTCTGCAGTTTTCGTCCAATATCAAATCTGAAATTTGTCTCTCGAAATCTATTGAGAAAGCAGTTGCTGTACAATTAACTGATTATCTTACTGAAAATCATCTACATGAGAAATTCCAGTCTGCTTATAAACCTTGTCATAGTACTGAAACAGCGCTATTGAGGGTTCAAAATGATATCCTTCAAGCTCTAGATAACGGTGATTCTGTTATTCTTGTCCTATTGGATCTGTCGGCGGCTTTTGACACCGTGGATCATTTAATGTTATTAACAAGACTATCGAAACGCTTTGGCATAAGGGGTCGTGTGTTGGATTGGTTTACCTCATACCTTACATCCAGGAAACTGTTTATTCGTGTTGAGGGAACTGATTCGTTATTGAGTGATCTTGATTGTGGTGTACCTCAGGGATCTGTGTTGGGTCCTCTGTTGTATTCACTCTATACTGCCCCTCTCGCGGATGTGGCTAGGCGCCACAATCTGCGCTTTCACTTTTTTCTGATGATGGGCAACTTTACATTGCATTCAAAACGAATGATCGTGATGATTTAATATCATCTAAGATCCGTATGGAGAAATGTATACTTGAATTGGGAAACTGGTTGATGTTGAATAAATTGAAACTAAATAGTGGCAAAACGGAGCTTATATTAGTCCATTCACGCTATCATCTGATGCTTCCCTTAAATTATATCATGGTGGGAAAGGAAAAAATTGTGCCAACTGTTTCAGCAAGAAATCTGGGGGTGATTTTTGATGAGTGGATCAGATTGGGCGAACATATTAATGGTATCTGCAAGTCAGCTTACTACCATATTAGGAATATTTCAAGAATTAAGAAGTATCTACCTCGAAATTGCTTAGAAATAATTATTCATGCATTTATAACTTCAAGACTGGATTATTGTAACTCCCTGTTGTATGGTGTACCCAAATATTTGCTTCAGAAGCTTCAGAGAGTCCAAAATACTGCAGCTCGTTTACTAACTGATACTAAGAAATCGGCGCATATCACCCCAGTTCTTATCGAATTGCATTGGTTACCTGTCCAATACCGTATTCAATTCAAGATTATACCTCTTGTCTACAAAGCTGTTAATGATCTTGCTCCATCGTATCTGAAGGAACTTATGCTGTGTCGTACTTCGCAGCGTACTCTTCGATCAAATGGAAATGAATTGCTCCAGATTCCTTATTCTAGACTAAAGACATACGGAGACAGATCGTTCTGTGTTGCTGGACCAAGATTGTGGAATGATTTACCTGTTCATCTTCGGATGTGTGAATCATTAACCATTTTTAAGAAGTTTCTTAAAACATATCTTTTTAACTTGTTTTTAAATAGTGTATGATGTATTCTATAGTTTTAACATTCTTAACACTAGTTTTTAAGATTGGATTTTGTATTACTGTAAAGCGCCTAGAACAGTCTTGGTTTGTGCGCTATATAAATGTTTATTATTATTATTATTATCACTACTGTGCGGGCCAAATGGAAGTCTACGAATCCAGCATGGGAAATGAAATATGGGTTTGTAGACTACCAAATGAGTTCTTTCATTAGACCATTATAAATATACATCATGGTCTACAGAACAAATTTGCCTTCACAGATATTTCAGTGTTCTTTAACTTTAATGGACAAATAAACACATCACAAAATTTTGACAGTAACTGCTTTTAAAACTACAAATTTATGAATATGCAACTTGTGGTAGCAGCGCTGCCCAGAGGGGGGCGGGAGGTGGCAATGGTACCCCAGTCCCCTAGTGAATGGAGCCTCAAAATTTGCAAAAGGGGGGGACCTGCAAAATGTAATTAAAAAAAATAATTTGGAACGTTTTTTATATAAGGCCACATAAAAAAAAATAGTTGGTTAGCGTCCCCGCCCGCCCACAAAAAAGGCCCCGCTCAAGATTTTTTTTTATTTTTTATTTAAAAAAAAACGACTTTTATTGATCAACGGGCTCTAATATATGTAGTATTTCTGTTGACTGTAGTCAATTGTGTTAATAATTTGCGAAATTGCGTGCGAGAATGACGGTATGAATTATATTTTGAAATATATAAAAAAATATCTGTACTGCGCAAGAAAATCCAGTTTCGGACCTAACAGTGAGTAAAATCAAGGCGTTAAAAATTAGTAAAAATTAAAAAAAAAAGCGCCCGCCCGCCCACTTTTTGGCAAAAGCTAAGGACGCTAACCAACTATTTTTTTTTATATGGCCTAAGTCATGGTATAAGAGAAATCTTTTAGACCTGTTTTGCTGGTATTTGTCTGGAAAAATTTTTTGAACCTTTTTTTTGGATATGTCTGAGAAAATTTTTTACTCCCCCTAAATAGGGGCCCTGAATTAAAAATTTGCGCCAGGCCCTCGAATTTCCCTGTGCGGCCCTGAGTGCTAGCTATGTATTTTATACACTTCTCAAAATTCTTACAATAACTGCTTTTAAAACTACATGAAATTTATGAATATGCAACTAGTGCTAGCTATATATTGTACACGTATCAAAATTTTAACACTAACTGCTTTAAAACTACATGAAATTTATGAAACATACAAATGTCAAATGCTATATTCTTAGGCTACTTAATTGTACTACCAGTTCAATGTCTGGTCACTCTTGCCCTAATATACAAATGCTATATATCTTGTTACTTAATTGTATTGCCATGCAGTTCATCATTTGTTACTCTTTGCCTATATATAAATGCTATATATATTGTTACTTAATTGTATTACCTCACTGTAAATTTCCAAATGAATCAACTGCAAAAGTGGTCACCAAAAACGATGACGGAATAACTTTTTTGCAGTTGGTTCAATTCTTTGAAATTTCCAGTGTAAACGTGTACGTGCTTTGGTCACTAAGGTTAGTTTTGGGGTTCCAAGTAATAGCATTAAGTTCTTTATTTTTATCAGATCTCGTACGAGTCTTGCTTTCTGTTGAATAAGGGACTAGTTCAGATTAGAGCAGGCTTATCGAGTTCATGGTTAGCTTATGGAACAGGATGTTTTTCCTTTCTTTGAGCGCATGTTCCTGTCAATGATGCTTCATCGGTTTTTAACCATGATTCGTATCCCGCACGCTTAGCCATGTCAAAGGCGGAATGGCCAGACGAATCTTTTAGATAAATGTCTGCATTGTGCTGAATAAGGATTTCAATAGCACGTTGTTTTCGAGGAAGCCTTTCTTCAGTGTTATATCTGGATTCAAATGCATAATGAAGCGCAGTACGTCCATAAAAATCCTGTTGATTCACTTCAGCTCCGTGATCCAAGAGTAACGACATCACCTGTTCCGCCGCAGGTGAATCCTTAAAAAGATCATTTAGGTTCTCACACGTTAGCATTAGGGCAGTTACCCCAGGACCTCCTCTGTTGCTTCGGTTTGCTCCATGCTTTAAACACTTTTCTACCCTTTGTAGCTTTTCATCTCGGAAAATCTGAAACTCTCCTGGTAAAAGCGAGTGCCAGGCATACTTGAACTCCACATAAATCATTCCATCTCTCAGAAGGCGTTCAATTTCTGAATAAGAATAAAGCATAATTATTATATACATGTATACGGCCAACTATAGTGAAACTACATACTGTACCTCGCAAAGAATACACATTAACACTATCAGAGAGGTGTCTGTATGAGCGAGGTATCTCTATTAGGGAGGTATTCATATTAGAGAGGTATCCGTATTGGGAAGGTAGGCTACGTCCACACTATTAATCCGTTTTCGAATCCCTTCGTTCTTGATGTTTCGAAAACGCATACAAATATCTGCGTCCAAAGTAGCGTTTTTGGATCGTTTTTTACCACATTAGCACTTAGAAAACGATAATTTTTTATTATTTTTGATTTTCATTCATTTTACCGTTTCATTCATGCAAAAATCTACAAGAAGGCCAGGAACATTTTTACGGAGAAAGAGACAAATTTACCGAGGTTGGACCTAAAAACGTCGCCGATAATAGAGCTTCTATAGTGGCTTTACAATCTCAGAAATAAATTAAATGATTAACCTAGGACATAGTGTAGAGCATTTGATTGTCTTTGCAAGTTATGCTTGCAGATTAATCATCATTATATCCAGTGCAAGACAAGCAATTCATTTGAAATTCGGAAAAACAACACACTCACTACGAATGATTGTGTTCATACCGTCCGCGTTTTTGAAAACCTTCGTTTTCGCCCGTCCATACTAATCCAATGTATACGCCCGCGTTGTCTTCACCTACTTTCAAAGCCGTTTTGAATGAAGGCATCCGTTTTCCATCGTATTAGGTGGAAGATTGGCGAAAACGCGTGGAAAAGTATACGTTTTCAAACGAAAACGGATTAATGTGGACGGCGGTACATTGGAAAGGTGTCCGCATTATTAGAAAGGCGTTGATATTAAGGAGGTGTCCGTTTAGAAAGGCGTACGCAGCAGAGAATTGTCTGCATCATGCATGGTTCGATTCTTCCTGTTACCCTCCCCCCGGGGATTTATGTATTCTTTATTCGTAAACTGTCAATTCCCCACCCCTGGCCAAATAAAGAAAAGCCAATTCCCCTCCCATGGGCAATATTGCACACGAACACGTTATCAAAATTTCACGAATGTCGACATTTGAAAGGCATTCACTAAGCGATAGAACGTGTTCACTAGGGCTATCAAAGGCGATGTTATTACAGTGTTAAACGAAGCATTTTTTCTTCCAATTTCCAACGCAATCTGTGATCTACAGGAATGTTTAAATATGCAAGAAAAAACAGTTGGAGTGCAAGTGGGCCCATGTTTTGAATTTTTCTACGAGTCCCAAAGCCCCTCGGCTGTGAACATGTGTATTCCTAACCCCTACCCCCACGGGACACCTCCTGCACCAGATGCTCAACAAAACTCCGTTGGTGTACATTTGGGGGTATGGTAACAGGAAGAATTGAATGTACGTAATAAGACGTATTCTGTGATTTGGTTTCAGTTAAGTTCTGCCCCCACCCCCCTTCGGGCGCAACTTTAAGTGTAGATGAATCTATAGATTTTTATATGCTGAGTATGAATTAACTTGTTGTCACTCGTAAAAACCTGTTTCTTTGAAAAAGTTTCTTTGTATTTTACGATGAAAGATCAACATTTTGTATTAACATTATTGCACCAATTCAAGTCTCTTATCACGCGGTTATATGCAGTAAATCGTCAATAATTAGCCTTTCTCACGATGACGAATATCCGCCATTTTTGGTTGGCATCTAATTCTCATTAACCAATGCAGACAATTAAAACAATGTGAAAAGCAATCTTTCAAAATACTGACTAACCATTTACAAAGCAAATTTACCATCATTCGTCAAAAAATTATAAAAAATCGCTGTAATGTGGACTTATCTCGCAGAGCGGTGGCGTGAGATATATTGCATCAGCTTTTGGGTTTATTGTTAAATTATATATGAAATTGCAAAGAGTAGATTGATAAAGATTCTTATATCGACATTTTGGGAATCTCGTTCGATACAATTAATAGTGAATGGTTTTTTAGATTGAATTTTCAAACCTAAATTTCTATACACTTTTTCAGACCTAACAGCCATGCAACTTTAGGACCTCAATGTTTAGCAACTGGTCTTTGTTGCACAGCGCGTTAGAGCATTACACCGGAATCGCAGCCAAAGGGCCTATTACTTCCATTTTCGCAGCTGCTCCCGGTTAGATCTAAAAAAGTGTATACTAGAGAGATTTAGCGTGAACAAATTGAAACGTATGATCGTGGTCAGCACTTAATGCCCCACAGGAAAAAGTTCAGATTTCGTGCATGAGGTAGTTTTTGAAAGAACTGCTGCCAAGGGTCAATTTGTGTTAATAAAATACATCTGCGTCCTGAAGATCTATCGAATATCGTGCGCTCCTTGTTCGTTGTTAACCCCCGAAAATTGTAGGACAAGTTTTGAATCTGTAAAATTCTTGATAAAGAATCTTGCAATTTCGTATTGAGATGAACCGCGTGTTACCCTCCCCCGCCTTTGAACTAGTGCAATAACTGTGTATAACATGAAGTTTAAAAAAAATGCTAATTTTAATAGAAAATGATGATGTTTGATCGTAAAATATAAAGAAACTGCAGGTTTTCATGAATAAATTCGTGCCAGGCATATCAGAATCTATACATTTATGTAATTTTAAAGTAGTGACCGAAGGGAGGCAACAAAACGCGTTTTCTAAGCAGCAACTGTTTTGGTCACAGAATACAGCCTACAGTATACGATGAGGTGTATTGCTTTCATATATAACAAACTAGGTTTTTTCCAAAGCTATTTTTAAGAATACGCTTAATCAACTTTATATCAAAGAATAATTTTTTCACCATGCACACCTGCAGATTTACAAGAATATTTGTAATCAATACCTGAAAGAGGTTTCTGAATGATCTCCAATGTAAATTCCGACACTTTAGCTTCTTCTGGATAAAATGGCTTCTCTTTAAGGGACTCCAAAGTGATAACATTCTTTTCGCCTGACTTCAATTTCCTAAAATACTCTTGGACATCTTCGTTCCAGCAGATGGACGAGTCAAAGCCCTTGGTGTTCTGAAAGAATTGAGGAACACATACATCCGCCGTCAATCCATTTTTTACACAAAATTTAAATATGTTATCGTGAATCATAGTATCCTCGAGAGACGAAAATAATAACTGGGGCAGTGATTCCTTTGGGACGAGCTGTGGTAGTTTGATGTTCAAGTTCAAACGTATGATGGCCTCGTGACTAAAAGTCCAGTATGTGCGGCTATCAAAGAACTTGGCAGTAATTTTTGCATAATGCAACCAAAGAGCAAGGTCAAGATGTTCAGCTTTTTCCTGTATGGTCATTTTATTCAAAACATCTGTTTTCTCGAGAACTTTCATTGCCATATACTCGGAACAAATGCAACCTTCACAAATATTACCAGGGTGAAATGCGACATGAAGAAGGTCGATTGCTTTAATACCTAATTCAGATATTAGAACATTCACGTTTGAACTCCCGCTCTCACTGGAATGAAAGAGATAACGCAAAGAAAAGAATTTGAGATCTAGAAGAGCAATAGGATATGAATGTTTCGGACGAAAACATAGATCTTCACCGAAATTCTCTGGTGAAGGATACTTAACTTTAAGAGTTTTCAAGGTATAGTTTGCCATAATGGAGTGCCCGTTGAGTACATCGCAAAAGAAATCTGACTCTTCGTCTTGCAACCAATCTCTTACAGAACTATGGCTGAAATAGTATTTACCAGAATCGTCCTTTACTAAGTAGCCTGATAGAAGTTTAAGGACTTTATTGAGATCATGCATCTTAATTTCGGGCAGCAAACCACACTTCACAACCCCTGTAACACTTTCATCGCTCTCCTCATAAGCCCGCTGGAAATTCTGTAAACGAATTATTTCACCTTCACTAAAAAAAGAGGGAAGGAAAGTTGCGCAATTTAACCGACCTTTTATGTCAATCTCTCTATCCATAAAAGCCTTGGCAGATTGAATGGCAAGCACAATCTGAAGCACAGGTGCAACTTTTTCCTCAAATAATTCTATCTTTGGAAAGCGACGCCTGAAGTCCAAGCAGTAAATCTCAGATAACGAGGCAGGCAAACCAATTTCATTATGGCCATCAAAGATGTGTTCCATCACAAGTTTAGCATAAAGAAAGCAGTTCTGACTAGCCTGAACTATTTTCTCTTGGCCTACTTGCTCGTCATTAGCAAAGAAAGAAGGAATACAGTTAAATTCAGTTTGAAGTTTTCTGTACTTCATGGAGACAAACTGACGAATATCTTTGCTAGACAGGGACTCGAGACTAGTCTCAAATTGGTCTAGTTTAGCAGAGGTGGAATTTAAAAAAAGGCCCGATAAAGCGGGAGAATTGTGTCTTGCAGCCAAAATGACGCGAAGCCACGAAGGAAGTGTTCCTGATAATCTGGCAAAGCAAGAAGCAATCATGGCACCTCCTTCATCTAAGCCGTCAATGACAAGAAAATGTCTGGTATTTTCATTCATTTGCTGCAATGGCGTAGTAATTAACAAATCGAACAGTGCGTTAGGATTATCTCGAAATTGATCAGTCTGTAGTTTCTCAACCAAGGCAGCATATTCGGAAAGACTCTTCGAGAGCATTGTGCTGAGACTATTGACTAACGATTTCAAATCGCAGGTGCGAGGGTTGTCTTTTTGACAGTAATGGTATCCAGCCAATTTTTCTCCCTCGTGGCGACGGACAAACTCTTGAGCGAACGAGCTTTTGCCTGTTCCAGCA
>CACRXK020000944.1:0-63650 GCA_902702795.2 Paramuricea clavata | reverse complement strand
CAATACAATTCTCATCAAACTTATTCGGGTTCGTCATTAACCGATTCAGATCAACATCAGAATCCAAACAACCCGCCATTATTAAACTTCACACAACAATACTCACGCAGTTACTGCTTCTCATTGATTCTTAACAAAATTATTAAATTCATCTAATCTAGTAAAACCATGAATTTTCGAACTATCGGATTCTCGCAATAATATCTTTCCATTTACTGTCCATAAGTATTTATAGTGATGTTCTTTCTTGAAAGCATTCATAATACCAAACAATTTCCTACGATTAGCTGTAAGCGACTCGTTAATATGAATCTTCTGATTAATAGGGCCATTCCGAGCAGCAGACGGCAAGTCCTTCGTCGTTTTGGCCGCTATCATTTTTCTCTTCTTATAGAATTCATCTTTTACATCTCTATGAACAAACTTCGCTATCAGTCTGTTTTTTATATTCTTTGTTGCTGGCAGTGGATGTGCAGCAGAAGGTATGCTGTCAGTGTGGACCCGCTATGGTAGCACCCCGCGTTGTCCTGTCGCCGGTATGCATTGGTAATCATGGCGCTGTCTTCGTGGAGTGCGTGCAACACTTGCTCAGTGATCCTGACCACAACGGAAGCATCTTGACTGCAGTTCTCCACTATGTGCACAAAGGTTTGTGTCTCCATAACATTCTCGACCTTTCTCGCAACTACGCTGACGTGCCAGAAGATCCCTCGTTTTGCAAACCAGTCCGACTGTTATTCCCTGTACTTCTGAGGTAGAAACTTCATTGCCCAGTCGTTTGTTATAAGCACAGATGACTGATCAAGCCGCCTCAGAACGTCTAGTCGAGACTCATCTTGTGTGATGCTTCGAAGTTGGTGCCCTTTCCATGACTTGGCATCTTGTGTCGCTTTCTGGCAGGTGTACCGGAGATCCACTAGTTCATCCTCTGCAATGGCATCGTTATTGAAGACATCTCCAATATCGGCCAGCACATTGTCGAGGGTTTCACACTGTGGACACGCGTCATCGTGTGTATGGTCGCAAGTGCTACTGAAACATTTGTCTTTTGCTTCACTCAGCGCAAATGTGGTGCAGTGGTCAGCTACAGTGCTCGATCTCGACACAAGAACCTACAAATTGAGGTTATAGTTATTAAATTTGCTATATTAATTATAAGACAATTACAAATCAAGATGGATTACCACTGTTCTAGTGCACTTTACCTTGTAGTCGGACTTCAAATAGTGTTTACCCGATTTCAGTAAACTTTGCCATTCGTCTTTGGACTCCCTGGAGATTGATCCACACTCGTGAAGGCGCGTCACAGCAGCACACAGGTCATCAAAGGCTTTGCTTCCGTTGGCAGCGATGTAGTCAAGTCCCTGTAAAGACTTGCGCACAGTTGCAGAACATTCGGATAGGATGTTCAATATGGTGGTTCGGCCAAATGGAGTGAACGCTGTCTCCTCACAATAATGCTGGTATTGCTGAACAATACGCTCAGGGATCATACTTCTGATGACGTTTGGCGTTTCAAGGATCTCTCCAGTGGAAAATTTCAGGTACTTCTGTCCAAAGGGCAGGTCTTCTACGATATGTCCGCTGGTGATGAATGTGAGGAAGTGGTCTAGCTGGCTGTTATCCACTTTCATTCGTGCTCTTTTAGTAGGTGGTCGGGGAAGGCCTCTACCGAACGTCAGCCTGTGACTTCGTGCAATCTTGACGCGGTATTCAGTGACATTGGGCAAATACTGCTGTAGGCATGCGAAGGGTACAATGTCGGCCATCACAGAAAGAATTTGTCTTCGCGTGTCCCATCCAGAGGCATTTCTGTATGTTTCTGCGAGTGCTAGTAGATACTTTTCCTCTGCGGGAGATGTTTTTTGTATCCCCAGAGCCTCATCCACAAGTGCCGATGACTGCAGCGCTTCCCAGAGAAGTGCCCCATCACTTGGTGTCACCACATCTAACATCGCCACTATTGCATCCCGCGCCTTCTCCACATGGTTCCTCCTCGTTCGCGCGCTGGTCTCCGCCCACGTTTTCTTGCATGGACCAATCCTTGATGTCACACCACAGTTTTCTAGAAAACAGTTTAGCTGCGTTCTTCTAGATGTCAGGGTTTCTTCTACCGTTTCGTCGCTTGATGTTGTACTGCTGCTTGTCGGCTCTTCTGGAACAAACATACTGGCACTGTGATCTAGATCTCTTTCCTCAATGGATAAGTTGAGAAATGAATCACACAAATCTAATACATCCTGTGGACATTCCTGTATTGAAGAAAAAAGACTAATATTATTGATTAGCGGTCATTCATGCATGGCACTAGTGCGTGAATACCACTCTGCCTATTCCATGAAGTGTCGTCCCACAAAGTGTTCGGTGCATCTAGTGGCGTTTAGTAGGTCATATTCGTATAGTACCTGTTGCTCGTGGATGTCTTCGCATTCTGACGTTAACGGGCGATCTTGACTCTCTTGGACGTCACCTTCATACGCGACAGGTGTTTCGACTTCCACGGACTGCTCTGCTCTTTTGCTCTCAGCTGTCAGGCGTTTGCGACATCTTGTACAAATACCTTTGCAAAACGAAGAAAAATGTTAACTAGAAAAAAACTCATGACATATTTTTTTCGATTCCGATTGCATGTCCTTGCTTACCAGATCCTACTGGAACAAGCACATGAGTAAGGTTCAGTAGCTTCTCTGATTGTTCCTTCGTTATTGGCCGTTCTGCTTTAGCACTTCCGTGTACTGCCCAGCTTGCGGGACAGACACAATTTCTGCGGTTGCACCGCCAGCGAATTCCATGGCTATCGCGATGCCGAGGACAAATAGTAATGTTGCCGTGATTTTCTTCAGGACCAAAGAGACCTACATGTATACAAGGACATGTGACATATGCATTGTGGTTGCTCTCTATCTCAGCCAGGGTCACAATTCAATTGACAAGCATTGTATATGAAAATACAGTCCAGTATATTCTGTAATTCTGTTGATAGCCAACACATGGTAGGGTATAATCGAAACATACCTGCACGTGCGAGTAATAGACTGGCCTCAGAAGTGATTGATGGGTCTCCAACTTTCAAGAACCTCAAATAATCCCGTATATCCTTACTACAGTCAGCAATTCTGAGACATTGCCTTGTATGTGGGCTCTGCTGACTCCCGCCGCAAGGCCCGCCAACGTACCTGGCGTAGCCACATTCCATGGCGTTCACGTGCGTGCATTCAAACGCTGATATGGAGCTTAAAAATCTCCGCTTCAATAAACTGTACAAATGAAACTTGATTGTGTGACCCTATATAGACTTTCTAACGTCCTTTCCAGACCCTTTTATGGTGCGCTTCACTTCCTCTGTGGAAAGGACTTTTGTCACTTGCAGCGCGCCAAATATCACCGGTGGAAAAATCCACCGGTGACGTCATTGTTTACATTGAAGGCCGAAGCGGTTTACATTATTGGTCATTATCGAAGGAGTCTAAAAATAATATTATATTCTCAGGCTTTTTTGTTGAACAAATATTTATTATTGAAGCAAACAGAGTAAACAATGTAAATACTATTCTTGTCGACACAATTACGGCACACATTGTTAGACAAACAACTGTCCAGAATCAATAAGTTTTTACATGCACTTGTTTTTGTTGATACATTAACTTTCGGCGCTTACTTGGGTCAGTTATTTCGTTTCCACAATCGGTGATAACTGTTTCATTCGGGGACAAAGAAATATCAATTCTTGAGAAAGATTTTGTGTTTTTTGTAGACCCATTGTCGGCGCGCGGTGAAGTAATTGTATGAAATGTACACACCCTTTTTAATATGTCAAAATTATTCGCGCCAAAATTTTTAATGCGATTTAAATTCCTGCAAGCGGGGGTCGCGCGATCCCTCCCCCGCGCCCTCCTTCCCCAGCGCCCTCCCTCCCACATGGTCGACTCGTGGCAAGTACTCTACACCACCCTATCAGTATGCTGAATGAATTTCGAGTGACTTTCGATTAAAGTTACTAGCAGTGTGGTCGAATATTAATTGATGCAACATGTTGACATTTCCTGTTAGCTGTCAAACCCTGGCAGTCTACGCATCACCACGACTGACATCGATTTGCAGTCGCACACTGTTATTTATTTTATTTCCCATAGCTGCAACACAGGATAATGAAATTCTATTCAAACTGATATTGCCCACACTCATGTAAAAATTCAAGAAATAAGGCAAGTCCTTTAATAGTGTGTAGCCTTCGGCGACCAGTTCGGGTAACCTGTGCAAGTAATCATGTCCTTGCATTGTTTACACTATTTTGCCAAACACTGTGTTTCACAAATCGCGCCACAATTCTCTTCTTAATTCCTATTAACGGCAAGACAGTGGTCGATTGGTAATTCTGCAACAACCTAACATGTGACTGACTGTATCGAACGATCATGTAGGCAAGGAAATAACGAAAATATTCTGAAGAATGTTGAACTGTCTCGCAGTAATTGATCATTTGTTACAAAGTCTCAGGTCTCATAGCTAGGTAAGAACTCGTATAATGTACATTTTCTTCAAATATTGATACTACTATTGACCACACTGCATTGTTTATGAATTATTTAAACTCTGGTTGTCGTTTTGTCCATTATTTCTACGGAGAAAATAATCTTTTAGCTACATATTGTGTGTTTACCGCTCTCGGCGGCTGTGTGTCAAAGGTCATTTCAGCGCTCAAGTGGTTGTACTTCAACCCGTTCTCAACTGCGCAAATTTAGAGTTCCCAAAAAGCTTATGGCATCATTCTAGAGGATATGAGTTACTCTACTCGAAAAATATAACAAGTTTCCAAAAAAACATGTATCATGCTGGATTTATCGCGCTCAAAAATTACTTAAATTGGGTGTCAGGAAATGTCCGACAGGAAGATTAAATTTCAAAAATCTGTCAAAAATTCTACTTTATTTTGATTGCCTTGCAAATCCGCAGAGAGCGGAAGTATTTACCTGCCTTTAGCGTGATGTATTTTGTTTGGCCAACAACGCTGTGTTTTCCCCTCAAATTGCGCTGACACGCAGCCCTATTTTCCGAACTATTTCCTTGGTCTCAGAGCTTCTCAGCAATGACGAGTTCCCCCCGCCTCAATATTCGTTCAATCGATCTTAGAATTATTTTCCGTTAATAAGCGACCCAAAATGATTATTCTGACAAAATTTCAGAATTTTCGATTTTTTTATATTGCACGACTTCGGTTGATATTTACGCGGAGCTGCTCTTAAACCGTATTTAATAGCAAAGCTGAACAAAAATGAGTTAGATAACTTAGATATACAAACTAAAGCACAATACAAGCGATCACAACAGAAATATGTGCCGTGAATGACTTTTAAAGTTTGAAAAATAACAATTTATCCTCGAATTTAGCTGTCAGTATAAAACACGCGCGCTAGACTATAACGGTCATGTTATGATTTTGTCATGCTTAAATTTTGCAATAATTCTCACTAAAATATCTTGAAAATCATTGTAAGCCTGTTTATATAAAGCATACAAAGCATATACATCGAAAAGGAATCGCAAAACTCAAAGTTTGAACTTCGTGACCGAATGACATAAAACTGACATGTCAACTCTAGCATTTTCGTCGTTGGTCGCGTAATTTTGAAAACGGGTGTAATTGTGACATTAGCTTTACTGTAATGAAATTACTTTACTGTAATGAACTACTTTGTGAAATATAATACTGAATCAAACTCTAAGACTAAGTAAGTGTTGTATCCGTGGTGGGTATATATGCAGACTGCATGTGCATATCAGACTGAGTGTGATATCAGTGTTTATGTCGTGGTTTATTCCGTGATTTATGGAATTATCTATGACTATGTTCATATTATAAAATGTGTGCTGTATATCAGAAAAATACTGTTATAAATATTGCTGTTACCCCATTACTTAATGCATCGAGGCCAAAAAATTATCAGGCTAAAGCCTTGATTGTATATACCACCTGATCATGCATATACGCCCTGGGGCTGAAAATTGTTGTACTTTACTACCTGCCAACCTCCTACCCTACCTATCTACAGGTTTTTTAATAAATATGATGAACTATTTAATTAAAAGTATTTTCAAAGATAAACCATCGGCAGTGTCCACATGTTTACATTGTGATTTGTGACAAAAAGTTACATTTCAAAATTTTATCAACCTTCAATAAATAAGACGCGTGCTTATTAGTAAATCTGCACAAATTTTATCAACGTTTTCAAACAACAAATCTAATGGCATATTTTAGGAACAGATAAAAGTGAAAATATACAAACGTTGACGACTGACCAGTTGGATATGAAAATATGTTTGTGAGAGAATACCCAAGAGTATACATTTTTTATTTGTTTCTTGACTTGACTGTTATAAAATGCCACAGTGTTTTTGTAATTTAAAAGCAAACAGATTAACAGAGGTATAAAATAGAAGTTAGCGGGCGCTTCGAACTATGTATCGTAAAATCCTACTCCTGGTATTTGAACTTTAACGTTTTCAGTGGAAGCATGTAATTTGATACTTTGCCACTCCCCCATGGGCAATTAATTTTTGTAGAGTCACGTGACCAACCGATACCAGGGTCTTTCCCAAAAACACCCTGGGTACGAGGATGAGATCTGCCACTGGAATGACACACTGCATGAAATATAAAAATTTTCTTCAAAATTTTCTTTGTCCAAGACTCCGAGTTTTATGCAAGTAAGAACAAAGTTCGCGTTTCAAATTTGCTCTACTGGAATTCATGTACTGCCATGTACACTATTTTTACTTTAATGTATGCATTAAGCATGCAAACATTTTATCATATATAAATTAACTATCTATTAATCATCTGAACATAATACAGATGATAAAGATGCTTACCTCCTCGGAATCCAAGTGAAAGTCGTTATTTGTATCGAACTTTCGAAACTGTTCAAACATTTCTTTGATCTAAAATTTTAGGAAGTGTATGATGAAAAAACATGCAAAAAGACGTTCAATAATATCATTCTAAATTCCTGTCGTTGCAGAAGTGGTTACGGTCGTAATGGTCGTAAAAATAGAATCACGATCTTTCTCAAAGGCCAGTTTATAATAGTTTATGTATATATTGTAAACCACATATAAATTCTAAAATGTTGTACTTCAGTTCTAAAATGTTGTATTTCGGCTGATGAGAAAGATCGTGACTCAATCTTCACGACCGTTATACGACCATATGGAAACCAGGCTTTAGCAAGAGTATATATACCTTTCCCAACAGTTGCCGCACAAGAGCATTCTTAAATGCTGTATGTGCCTTTAAATATTCTTGTATCGTTTGCAGTGATTTTTACAAAATTCATTGAATTGACCAAACTGCATTCCAGCGAATATTATCCTATTTTTTTAATTTTTAAAACAATTGCCGCGGGTATTGGAAAATATTGAAAGGTAGACTTACATCTTTTTCGGTCCATTCTGGAAAGAATCTGATTGCTTGGCTTGCAAGTGGTGTCCCCGTCGCAACATCAACAAGTATAGGATGAACCCCATAGGCTGGAAACGATATTAAAATTGAGTATTTTAAATGATTTTAAAAGTTAAACAATCTCAAGCCATGCATGCACATAAATATATCTATGCATATATAGAACCGCCCTTGGCCAGGACGACGAAGACTTATACTAAATGCTTCCAATCTTTGAAGGCAATTTATTGTAGCTTTCTCAGTTTTAGTATATATTTCAACCTTATAGTTTGCAAGCAAATTTTTCGTTATAATATTACTAACCCAAACATATAAGTGAGCATATATAAGCGTATATATAAGTCTTGATTTTTGTCTGTGGTGGTGTTATGTACTCAGGTGAATATGATGTTTGTGATGTTACTCTGAGTGTATATCCACACCGGGCAAGCTTGAAAAATATGCCTGGCCACGGTCGGAATCGAACCTACGACCTTTGGAATACTATAGCCCAATGCTCTGGCAACTGAGCTACGCGGTCAGGTAGGTTCGAATACGATGTGTATATACGCTAAGAGTAATATCAAAAACAATATAAGTCTTGTTTTAACCACGGCAATAAAATTATATTTTATTATCTAGGTTTTGACTGCTCTTTGCTGGACAGCTGTTCTATGATGAAGATTGTCCGGGTGTTTCTTAGTGCTAGGAGCTTCATCTATGTCAATCAGGAAGTGATGATAACACAATGTTAGTATCACATGCAGTTACCACTGTTGAGAAAAATTACAGACATTTTTATCTTACTTTGGCGTTGTGAATACGGAGTTTCATTGGCTGACTTGGCGTCTCTCCACTTTGTGAACGATGGTTTCATTAATAAAGGATCGTAGATACTAAAAAATAATGTAAAAATTCGTTTCATTTGCTGAGGAATGTTACCCGTTCAACTATCACGCGAAATACTATATTTTGTTGGTGTAAGTATCGTTTTAATAAAGCTAGTAAAAAGTACAAAATTCAAGCATGCTGCTTCGTCGCGTGACTGTCTTTCTACAGGGTACCCAAGACAGGGTGATCTAAATTGGTCACGTGACACACTCCCCTCCTAAAAAGAGTGTTCTTTAACATTAAGATGTGAATGTTAACGAATCCAAGTGGATTTAGTTCTATAATAAACAATATTTTTCGAGTCCTTCGTGTTCTTCAAGTTTAAATTATTAGGAATTTGCTGCTTACTGGCCAGGTAAACAACATCTTCGTCTGATATCTTAACTTTGTCCATACCTTTTCACGTAATAACTAACAACTCTTCAATACTTCTGCATTGTAACAGGTTTTAAAGTAGTATATATCTACTTATCCTAAAGTTCAAAAACCAAATACTAATAATTATTATAAATTTAAACGTCTAGTAACCCATGTTAAAGGGCGTCAAATAATGTGAGTTCCAACACGGACATTGGTAGATTACTGGAGGGTAGAAGGGATGAGGAAATGGAGGGATCCACGGAGAGGACCATGGTGGTGGAATAAATGGCGCCAGTGGCGGCAGTGGGTAACTCTGTGGATAGGTAAATGGGGAAAAGATTGGTGTTGCATTAACTGACGACACGAAGTGCTCTGGGTTTCCAAGGTGGTTGTAGTTTAAAGGGTTTGGTGCATACCTTACTCGCGTACTTCGTCGTGTTGGTGGGGCAGGTGGGGATTCGGATGCAGGTTGTATTGGTTCTTCATTTTGTTGTTCTTCCAGCTGCGTGTTCAGGTTAGGCTTCTGAGTGTTCTCTGCTGCTTGGTTTTGCGATATATCGTCTGCTGGATCCGCCGTGTCAGATTCACTTCGGTCACCCGCTTCGTTTCCTTGTAATGAATCGTTTTCAAAATTTCTCTGTTCAGATAATATGTGAATCAAAATCTCCGAGTCATCACTATCACTTTCACACTGTTCTGCTGTTCCATGTGCAGTTTCAATTGGGCCTTTATCTTTCTTTTGAACGGTTTTTGGACTTGTTTTTTCTTGTGGTTCCGGTGTGAGTGGTAGGAAATCGCACGGTAACAAAAGATTCCGATGAAATAATCGTTTCCTTCCGTCTTTCGCTTCTGGTTTCACTTCATACACGGGACTGTCCGGCATGCAATTTACGACAATGTGGATGTCTTTCTCCCAGTGCGATCTCAACTTCCCTGGACCACCCCGTTCACTTAAATTCCTTACTAGTACTAGCCTGCGAACAGGCTCTTTGAATTGAATTAGAGCCTGCCAGTTTAGTCAATAAGAATACGTCTGTGCCCATCACTATTTATAGTTTGTCAATCAAATGTAAAATACAATGTAACAAATTAATACAGACACGCCTTATGTAATAGCCTGCGAATATATGTAAACAAAACGCAAATCTCGATTTCAACGCATGATTGTTTACAACAAGTCTGCAATGTCAAGTTGGAAAAAAACTACAAAAACATTTATACACGCAAAAAACGCTGAACATTTGAACGAATTTTGCCGTTGTTGCAATGCTTCTTTAAAAGTAACATACGGAGATACATGGAAGTCCATTTCAATAGTGACTTGCTCAAGCCAACAGTAGGGCTAAAGATAGTTTTGAAGTTCTTTTGCAAAATATCGGGATTGTTTGTGAGAGAGGTCCAGAATGGTCTGAAAGACTATGCGGGACAGGCATAAAAATACAGTGTGCATTTTGAATTTGTATTTTCCTTTCTCCAGTCCACGTCTCAATGACGTGAGACTCGTCTATAACAAAATCAACCAAACGATTACGCAAATGACAACTTGAATATTTTAAAGCGTCAAGAAAACACTTGTTTAAGAACGTTTTCGGCCGATCCAAATATCAAATGAAATTTCCCCGATTTTATGTCCTCTATGTTCGGTTCGTCATTAACGCAAACCGAACTCATACCAAGGTCCTTAGCTTCTTCCATTTGGCCCTCTATAATACTAATTAGAGGACAAATTAAATGAATAAATGATGATGGCTATAGCGGGTTCTTTTCTTTCTCTCTCCTCGACAAGGGCCGAAAGTTGGAATATTAAGTTTTTGCCGTATATATACAGTATAGCCTGTCGGTAATACTAGTGTCATTAGTGAGTTTGGCAACCAACAAAGGCGACGGCAGAAAACAAAATTACTTATACTTTTGTATTTAAGCGAAAACATACATTTCTAAACTTTTAAAAGCACTTGTCTTTCTTTCAAACAACCCTGAAATTCCCTGAAGTAGCAATAGTAAGTGAATTCACATAAACACCGCAACAACTTGAGTTTGAACATGCAACTACGGCGTACTAGAATGCTCAACAATGGAAATTATAGTCGCCTTTGTCTTAGAGTAAAGATGCTATTGTTGATATACGAACGTTGCCGTTGTATTTGCCAAACTCTCTTATACAGCAAAAACATCGTTTCCGTCTAGAATATTGTTAAGAGCTTTTGACTGCTGCATCCTTTAACTTTAAACAAAGATTTAGTTTTCTATACAACTCGTCTAATACATTTTTTATCGCTATAGAACTATCGATATTTTTCGATTTCCGCACTTTGTGTTGACACCTTGAATCTATTGTTGTGTAAATTTCATTACCTTTTATGGCAGTATAATGTAGTTAATTCAATTTCAACCAATGGGAACCCTGCGTCGTTCTAAACAACGCACATACGCGTTTTTATTAGCTAGGCCTGCAGGCTCTTTCTCAAATTTCAAAGAGAGTTCAAAGAGAGCCTGTTCGCAGGCTATACTAGTACACGATCACCAGGCTTTAATTAACGTAGAATTTCTCGACCTTTATCATGTCTCTTTCCTTTTGAACTGTTTTTAATAGCATGTTCGCTGGCGAATGTATAAGCGTCATTCATTGCACTAGACCACTTTTTCACATAATCTTAATTTGTGGTTGAATCTGTCTTCAACTTTGTTACAACCAAACATCAAATCTATCGGTAATCTTGGAGAACGGCCGAAAAGTGGGAAAAATGGCGAAAAACAGGTAGCATCATTTCTCGTGCAATTATATGCATGTACAACTTTCGAGACATGTTGGTCCCATCGTTTTTTCTGATTCTCTGGCAGTGTCTTTAGCATGGACAAAAGCGTTCTATTGAATCTTTCTGCTTTACCGTTGCCTTGTGGGTGATACGGTGTTGTTCTCGATCGAATTATCCCACACGATTTTTCTAATTGATGAAATAATTTATTCTCGAACTCCCATCCCTGATCATGTAGAATCCGGCTTGGAAATCAGTATTTAAGAATAAAATCGTTGTACAGTTTTCTGCGGCGGTTCGCGCTTCTTTATTCCTGGTTGGATACGCTTGTGCGAAACGAGTAAAGTGGTCGACTATTACGAGAATGTATTCGTACCCGCCAGTGCTTCGTTCAAGGTGTAGGAAATCCATTGAGACGAGTTCAAGTGGCGCATAAGTAGTTATATTTTTTTGCAATGGGGCACGCGTTTTCTTCGCTGGAGCTCGTTGTTTCACACAGCTACATTCCTTGGTTACAAAGTGCGTAATGTTCCTTTGCATGTGCGGCCAAAAGAACCTTTCCCTTGCAAGCTCAACTATACTCCTTCAGCTCCCAGGTGACCCATATTCTAATGAAGCTCTTTGTAAACTGTCATACGATAACAATGCGGCAGCACCAATTGCATCAATGGTCCTCGTTTTCTCCTCAATATTCCGTGAGTTCCTATTTCTAATCTTTTCCAATCTCTCAGCAAAGTTTTAGCCTCTGGTATTAGACGGTTTATCTCTTCCTCTGTTGGGTATGTGTTCTTTGCCTTTAACGTTCGGACTTTCCCGATGCACAGATCGCTGTCTTGAGCTCGTATAAATTCGTTAGGGTCCAATTTTTGTAATGCACTTAATTCGGGTATTAATTCGCTTGTGTTCAGTACCTCGGGATTTGCTATGATCGCAATAATCCACGGTTCTTGTGCCTGAATTCCAATCATACACGCTTGTGCGCTGTCTTGCGAGGTTTCTTTGGTGCACAATTTCATATATTCATCTATGTCCATCGGCATTCTCGATAAGGCATCTGCGTCCTTGTTTGCTGCTCTAGGTCTATATTTGATGGTAAAGTTGTAGTCCGCTAATTCTGCGACCCAACGGTGCTCTGTTGCATTTAATTTCGCAGACGTTAACACGTATGTCAATGGGTTATTGTCCGTAAATATTGTGAACGACTTGGCATAATATAAATAATCGCAAAACTGTTCGCACATGCACCGCCCATTTTAGTGCTAAAAATTCGAGTTTTCCCGAATGTAGGTAATAGTTTTTCTCGGCAGGGGTCAGATTTTGTGAACCATAACCGATGACGCGCATTTCACTATTCTGTTCTTGGTACAATACTGCACCGAGTCCTTCCTGAGATGCGTCCTTATGTAAAACAAATGGTTCGTTGTAGTCTGGATATGTTAAAATTGGAGCACTCGTAATCCGCGTCACTAATTGGTCTAAAATTGAACTATGTTCGTCCTTCCATGAGACACTTTTGGAAGATGGTACTTGGGATGTTTTCGACTTATCGTTACTCGGTTCATTTGATCGTTGGAGAAGGTCGAATAAGGGTTTTCCAACTCGAGAAAAATCCTGAATGTATCTTCTGTAGTAGCCTAACAATCCTAATAAATGTCCAACAGTTTTGGGTTGTTTATTCTAATCTTTAATGACAGAACTGCTTGTACCTGAGTTGGATCCATTTTATATCCGCATTCTGAGACAACTCGACCAAGACAATGAACTTCTCGATGAAACAGGTTACAATTCTTAGGCTTGAGCTTTACGCCATGATCTTGAAGACGCCTTATAACAGTTCTTAGGTGTTCAACGTCGAAAGTCTTGCTAAAAACTATTACGTCATCTAAATAAGGTAAACATATTTCGTCTCGAAGTCCCTCCAGACACGACTCCATAAATCGTTGGAATTCCGCAGGGGCATTTTTTAAACCAAAAGGGATTCTTACCCACTCATAGAGGCCCCATGGGCTTATGTTGATCCGCAGTCTCTATGAACCCTTGATGGTAAGCTTTCCCCTGATCTAAAAGGGAAACCCACGAGTTTCCGCCGATATTCTCGAGTGTTGTTTGGACTTTGGGTAGGGGGTGACGATCCGTAATAGTCCGTCGTCTGTTGAGTTCTCTATAATCAACGCACAAATGTAAAGTACCGTCCTTCTTCCTAACATAAACGACAGGTGATGAATAAGCTGATTTAGATTTACGTATAAATTTCCGATTTAAAAGATCCTCAATATACTGTTTTACCTCTGCATATAAGGGCTTTAGTATTAAATTATATAGCTCTTTTGAACTGGGATGTTATCTGTTAAGTTGATCTTCATTTTAAGTTCTTCACTACAACCGATATCTTCATCTCGTGAGAAACAATCTGACTCTTCGAGAAGCATTTGTTGAGCGACTAATTTTTGTTTCTCAGTCAGACCATTTAAATCAACTACGGGTATCCAAAAAGGAAAAGGTCTTTGGGGTATTCGTGTTCAACTTATTATCATTTACCGACACTCCATTAGCTGGTGCTTCTTTATCACACTTTTCCATAACTTCAACAGGTGTAACAGATTTTACTAATTGTTATCGTCCAAGTATAGTTCTTTTTGGAAGCAAAATATCCATGATTGGTGGAATTTCTCGCTTGAATAACCACCCGGGAGAAGAACCCACTATTTATGTTTGTCAGTGTCTCTTCGATTTCAAGACCTGTGGGCCATGGTTGTTCAGGGTCTGGCTCAAACAGAACTGAGACTTGTTGCTATCTTGGACTACTTCCTGTCCCTCTGAAGGAGTCCTCGCCCGTTTCCCGATCTCTGTTTGCATCCCCTTGCATAGTGTTCGTCCGAACCACATATATAACAATGGGTACATTTCCCATTTCCTTGTGACTTACACTTTGGGCAGGCTGGTCTCTGTTTTGCATCATTCCCGAATCCTTGGTTGTTATTTGCAGCCATATATAACTTTTGATATTAGCTATATCAGTTTTGACAGCCTCTAATGTCATCATTAAAGTGTCACGCTTGCCTTTCTCTCCACTTTGTACATTCTTGGATGCTTTCGATTCTTGCCCATCTTTATCATACATACAGGAATTTACCTTTGCAGCTTGTTTCCGTGACGAGAAGGTTAATTTATTTAATCGCTTCGTCTCATCAGACATTGCATCACCTACTCCCTTAATTAACTCTTCATCAGTGACGTCATATTTCTTAAACACAGGTCTCATCTTTGCACAAATGGTCTCACTCTTGATCCCTGTTTCCAACGCTCTTAACAAAACAGCTTGAACTAACTCACGTGAGTATTTAACATCCTCTTCCATTACACGGGAAGTAAATAACACTTGTTGTCGAAGCTCCAAGGCTCTTATTAAGAAATCTTCAGCACTTTCCTTTGGGTCTTGACACAAAATTGTCAGTTCATGATACAACTCTGTAGCACTCTTTTGTTTATAGTGTCCTTTTAGTATCTGGAGAAGTTTCTTTAATGTTAGCCCTTCCGTTGCTTCCTGAGCTTGAGTGTTGGGCATATTGCTCGGATAACTGCTTCAATTACTTCGCTTTCAGTATATCCCTTAGATTTCCCCGACTCGACTTGACGGGTTAAGCTAACAAAAGACAATCTGTCTTTCTGGCTCTCAGACCCTACCATGCCAACAATCTTCAGTTCTCTACGATAAACAGTAAAAGAACTTGACTGACCACTACTTACAGTTACAACTTTTGTTGTAGACTGTAGTTTCTTTCAGTGGTGCTGGAATCTGAGAAGCAGCCACATCTCCAGTATTATCTTGAGTATCCTCAGTTAATTGTGTCTTCCAGTGGCGGTGGTTCTATTTCTAGAAGCTCTTGTAGCTTGTAAATACTCAACTTTCTTTGGGACAGTCTGACATAATTCCACATTTTCGTCAATAGTTTTTCTCACTAGTTTAGATAAAACACGTCGATCGACTTTTACCTTCTATGTTTTCTTCACCCCATTCTAACTTTTTTGGCAGTTTAACAAGCTCATTTACGTCCAGGGAAAGTATGTCCTCCTCAATTTTTATGTCAAGTTTTTCAAAATTCTCTTCGCCCGCCATCTTGGATTTTCAGCTAGTATATTTTCGGCTAATTCGCGTTCATTTTAAACGAATAACGTTGTATATACTGTCCAAATATTCTCTCGAAGTCTTTCGAGATCCCTCCGAAGGCTCCAAATTATGTTACCCGTTCAACTATCACGCGAAATACTACATTTTATTGGTTTAAGTATCGTTTTAATAAAGCTAGAAAAAAGTACAAAATACAAACATGCTGCTTCGTCACGTGACTGTCTTTCTACAGGGTACCCAAGATAGGGTGATCTAAATTGGTCACGTCACAAATACAAAATATTTGAAACGGAAAGGCTATTTTAACTGACATGATGTGCACGTGTGGCATCACAGTGGCGGCGGAAAAGTTAATTTTAACTTTGGGGGCTAATTCCCATAAATTGCTTCAAACTTTGAAATAGTCCCAGCGGGAATTCCACAAGACACTGAAATTGGTCCCTAGCTATTTTTGGAGATGATCAATAATTTAGGGATACCTGCATCATGGAAATTTGCAGATGATACCAGAGTCTCGGAAATAATCTCAGAAACCGAAAGAAGTGGATTACAGGAACAAGTGGATCAATTAAATTACTGGTCAAAGGAAAATAATTTCCAATTATATTCTAGGAAATGTAAGGAGCTTCAAATTGATTTCAGTAGACATCGGCATATACAAACGACGCAATAACTGTCAACGATCAAGCTTTTGAAGTTGTCCAGTCTGCCAAAATTCTTGGTGCATGTCATTATTAGACAAGACTCAAATGGAATGAACATATGTAAACTGCATTACTCACAAGGCTTCAAAGCGGCTATATTTCTTAAAAATTTTGAAAAGAACATGCAGGTGTGGACACGAATTCTTTAGTGCAATTCTACTGTACGTGCATGCATCCAATCACTTAATTCTCGAATATGCATGCCAGGCATTTCTTAGTAATTAATTCGCATGTTTTATCGAGAGGAAAGTTATGGTAACGCAAATAACAGGCCTGCAATCCTTGGCGGATAGAAGAGAGCTTTTGTAGAGAATATCTCGGTATCTCTTAACAATAATCACAAATTAGCCCACTTATTACATCCACTCAATTTAAATAATATTACTCTCAGATCTAACTTTAAATATGAATTGTCAGTTTTAAAGACGAACCGATTTAAAGACAGTTTTATTATTATGCTTCTAAAGCCCAAAGATAGTGTTTTAATATTTAGTCTAATTAACCTTTAGATAATGTATTTTCTTACGGTATCTAAACAAATTTGCATTTCAGGTCGTTATGCATTAATTTGTAATTTGTATGGGCTAGATTCAATTGGTTGATGCTAGGTATATAAATCCTCGATTGTAAACGTACTGGTATCCTCTTACTACACCTACACAACCCACCCACATACCCACCCGCGAGTGTTAAAAAGATTCAGTGTGTATAATAACTCGTTGGATATTGTACATATCTTTGTTATTATTAAGCCGTGCAGAATTTGGTGTCCAGGAAAAACGATGCTATAGGTGTCAGCGCCTAGGCTAGAAACTGTAGAGCATCATGGCCAGTCAGTTATCGGCCTAACAGAAGTGGCTTCACATTTGCCAATCCAACACATGAAAACAGACCAGGAGCAGGAGCAGCAGTTGAAAGTACAAGTGGACGATGAAAATAGCGACAACCCCAAAGACTGGATTTATCAGCTATTAGAAAATGAACATGAGTGTGAACTAGAAACAGTT
The DNA here is from genome assembly GCA_902702795.2 of Paramuricea clavata. NCBI lineage: Eukaryota > Metazoa > Cnidaria > Anthozoa > Malacalcyonacea > Plexauridae > Paramuricea > Paramuricea clavata. Next base: position 46,362 of record CACRXK020000944.1, on the reverse strand, counting down.
GTAACGCCTTCAGTTAAGGGCAGACTGAAAGAACATATTACATTTTGGATAAAAATTGGCGCGCCAAATTTCGTCCTTTCCGTTATTCAAGAAGGGTATAAAATACCATTCATAGAAATTCCACCTGTTGCTTATTTGCGAAACAACAAGTCCGCTTTACGACATAAAGATTTTGTACAACAAGCGATTTGTTACTGCAATCCAATAGGGTAATTAAATAAAAACAAATAGTATGCCACACGTCGTGAATCCATTATCTGTTTCAGTCCAACCCTCCGGAAAGTTGCGGCTTATTTTGGATTTGAGGCATGTAAACAATTATGTACGAAAACAAAACATTAAATACGAAGACTGGAAAACTGCTTTGACATATTTTCACGAAGGTTGCTTTATGATTTCCTTTGACCTGAAAAGTGGTTATCACCACATCGACATTCATCCTGGTTCCCAAACATTCCTATGGTTTGCTTGGAAGATACCTGAGATGAATCGTTCACATATTATCAGTTTACCGTTTTACCGTTTGGTCTATCAACTGCACCTAGTTGTATTTACAAAATGTTTGAAACCGTTAGAAAAGTATCGGAGAAGTCATAAAAATGTACTGGAAACCGTGTCAAGAAATAGTTTGGCTCGGTCTGATCTGGAATTCCTTAAGGGGCATAATTTCCATCACAGAACACCGGCTAACGAGCATATTCCAAACCATTGAGTATTTGAAATCGCAGAAAGTTTATATATCCGCCAGAGAACTTGCATCATTTACAGGAAAGATAATTTCCACTAGCTCAGTTACACGAAACGTGTGTCAAATAATGACCAGGTATTGTAGCATGTCAGTAGCAGCATCCAGCGATTGGGATTCAAAATTCAGTTTAGATGATTATACTATACGAGAGATTGAATTTTGGGAAAGTAATTTAAAACAATTGAATTCAAGGGAACTTGACCAAGCAAGAAATCAGTCACATTATGTTGTTTATTCAGACGCAAGTGCGTCGGGTTGTGGAGCACATATGTCATTAAATGGGGAACAAATCTGCCATAAACAATGGACAAAAGAGGAAAGCCAATATAGCTCCACTTGGAGAGAGCTTTCCGCAATTGAATATGCCTTAGAATAATTTCTTCCAATACTAAATCATGCTTACGTGAAGTGGTTTTTTGACAGTCAAACAGCATGTAGCATTGCTCGAGTCGGTAGCATGAAAAAGGACTTACACAACATAGCAATTAGAATTTACAAGCTCTGTCTAGATCATAAAATAGAACTCGAAATTGAGTGGATTCCACGTACGGAGATACAAAAAGCAGACTACAGGGTGTATCAAAAAAAGCGCAATCCTCGACTGAAATGTAAATTGCTAAACAAATAATAGATGAAAACGTTAAAGTTTACATTCATTTTAAAGCGTAGCCATTCAGCTTTCTAACAGTGGGTTGTTTCTTAAATTTGACTCATTGGTTCGCGGGTAATAATACTTTACGTTATTGCGATTGGAGATTAAAAAATTGAGATGGAATAACAAATCGTTCTCATGAAAATAACTGATTTTTTCATTAAAACAAAAAAATGTTGCATTTTATTAAATGGATTGTAACAAGTATAATTACGGCTTTTCTTCCACTATTTTTAACTCAGTTTGAAACTTCAAATGCGATATAATTTTGGCTTGGACCATCTAAGCTGACTGACATCAACTTGCTATAATTTCTGTTTACATTACATCGTAATTCGATGACACTCTGGCTCAGACACCAGAATGTTTTGACGATTTTTAGCATTCGTTTAGGATTTTCAAACAACCTGGTCTCTTTTAAAATACTTTTAATTTGTTCCTACGTGGTTTTCCAGATGTAGTGACGACAACATTAAAGTTTAAAGAAGAAAATTCTAACATTTAAACCGACTAAACAATAACATAGTAAACTTGCATAATTAAACAGCAACTAAAAATGATAGGTTTTACTAAATCTTTTCCTGTGCAATTATTACTAGCATTGGAGACAAGGATAATAGTTCGTTTGAAAGAGAAAAGAACAGGCTTTGAAGTAAGCCTAAAAGCGTTTAACTAGAAATAGTATTTCGAAAGTTATTAAGCACAAAAGATGAATTGCGTTTATTTTGATACACCCTGTATATAAGTAAACTTATCGACATTGACGACTGGCAGAAAACGGATAAGTGTTTCGATCTAGTGGAGGAAGCATGGGGCCCTCACACGATCGATTGTTTTGCTCATTCAGTATTACAACACAAAAACCCGAAGGTTTTTCTCATGGCACTGGAATCCAGGTTGTACGGGAGTGGACTTTTTTGTCCAAAGTATGAACAGGAGAGAATTGTCTTGTAGTTCCACCTATTTGCCTTATAGTCAGAGCTTTACACTATTTACAAAAACATAAAGCGAAAGCGACAGTAATTGTCCCGTCGTATTTCTGGCCGGTTATATCGAGACACCTGGCTAGTTTCATAGTTGAGTATAAAGTGCTTAATGGCAGTGAAGTGTTAATACACGGGAGAAATACAAACTCCTTACTTGGCTCGGAACGGTTTTGTGGGAAAATGTTAGCCCTTAGAGTGAATTTTTTCTGAATATAAAGACGGCGCTGGCCGATGTAACCGGTTCCTTCCAAGGGCGCTGGCCCTGTTCTAAGTTAACATTAAACAGAGTTAATGGCACTGACCTGGTTATAGCAATGATATATGTGTAAATACTAAAAGGCGCTGGCTTGTACATGGACCGCAACGTGACGTTGTTTTGGGACGCTCGTCCCTGTAATAATGCTCCAATATAATGTAACGGTTCCGATCTGATCAAAGAAGATGTGTACGTGATATACTTTGGAATTTCATATTAATCCTATTCTGTTGTTTTATTTTGTTTGTCTTAGATGTTAAGCGAGTGTGCAGTGTGGAAAAATGTTCCCAGCCATGTGAAACCTGACACCAAGGTTTTCATAGATTTTCTGCTAAAATCAAGGGCGGATACTACCTCTAAAAAGTACCTGCAAGAAATTCGAAAGTTTCTGAAGTGGAATGTAATCGCCTTTGGTAAGGTAATTATACCAATACCTGTATCAACGGCGGCTGTTTACCTGTATAAAAGGCATGATGAATTAAAATCGTATGCGAACGTTGTTGCTGCTCACGCAGCGTTGAAGTGGTTCCATATACATTCGTACCGTATCAGATCGAAAATCCTTTAGACACCCCAGTTTGTCGGAATATCCTAGAAACTGCTAAAAGAATGAAGCTACAACCTATAAATAAGAAATTAAAGCTCCAATAACAGCCGAGATAATACAAAAGATTGTCGAAAAACACGCGCATCCACACGCAGATGTAAAAGGTCTGAGAATAGCATGTTTATGTAGTCTTAGGTTTAGTGGATTTTTTCGGTACAGCGAATTGGCGAACATGTCGGCAGTCATATTCATTATGAACATGATCATGTACGCATTTATACCGTATGCAAAAAATGACATATACAGGGAAGGAAACTATGTATATATAAAGAAATTAGGCAACGAGTATTGCCTATTGCCCAGTGGATGTTTTACGACGTTACACCGAAGTGACGAACGCATATTCTGAACCAAATTTACCAATTTTTAGACCTTTGAGATTTTTTAGGTCTTCTAATCTGTTCAAATTATATGGAGCAAGACTTTCATACACAAGTTGCCGAGAAATATTCAAAGAATGTCTACAAGAAATTGGTTACGATCAAAAGAAATATGGATTACACAGTTTGAGATCAGGTGGAGCTACAGCAGCAGCCAATAATGGGAATGTTACAGAAAGACAATTGAAGTTACATGGACGCTGGAAAAATGATATTGCCAAGGATTTGTATGTGCACGAAAGTGTTAAGAACCGACTGCTTGTTACTGAGAATCTTGGACTTTAGATACAGTATACGTAATACGGATAGTTAATTGTGTAATTATTGCTCTGTTGGATTGTGTTTATTACAATATATCAGTGAAGTATGTAAAAATAAAAATTAAGAAAAAAAGGTGAATAAAAAATCCTATAGTAGTGGTGTACTGAGCATTACCCATGTTATCCGATGTTTATGTGTGAAGATTTGTAGAATATAGGAAGTAAATAATTTACGTTCGTTTGAGCGTAGCGAATTAGAAAGTAATTATAAATTTTTGCGACCAGCGAGCAAGCACCAGCGAGCGAGCTGGGAGCATCCTAATCTGTGCGTAGAAAATTTAAATATACCGCTGAGTTCGGATTAGCCCCGGCTCAAGATTCACCGATTCACCTTGGCTTGCATTCCATATTTGGAACATATTTCCATATTTGGAAGACCGCATGAAACGGTATTTCCGCCGCTGTTATGCCGCCCAGTGTTTTATTTACTCATCGATACTGATGCAATTTTATACATGTACCTTTAACTTTTGTTCATCAAATTGTACATCAAATGAAGCTTAACTTAGCATCTGCTAACTGTTGTAAGTCTGTTATTGAAGACAGATTTAAATAATCAAAAAGATTAAAGGTGATCTACAGTCCGTATGTAAACAAAGCCTTTGTTTACATTTTTGTGTCCAAAATATTGAGCTTTATTCGACAACTATTTATATTTTCAAGCTTCTAGAGTATAATAAATGATCAAGAAACAACAATCAGGCTTTTCAAGAACTCAAAACATAGTTAAACTGTTTGTATCATAAAAAGTGGGCTCATTTGTGCACATGCGCAGATCGGACTGTAGATCACCTTTAAATGCTGTGCATGAGGATGTTGTGATGTATACAAAGAAACGTCTGTTGTTTGAAAGTCATGTGCCGGGCTTTAATATTTATCGTTAAATTGCGCTTTGTCAATCGGTATTGTTATTGACACGACATGCTATTCATAGAAGGCGACTTTGCGCTGTAGCGACAATATAACCACAAATGTAACTATTTGTTATGTAATTTGTAGCAAGTGACGTAATTGGATACCAATTAGTCAAGTTAATATTTTGATAAATTTATCTAAATTGGATATTCAGTGTAAATGGGCCGACTTTTATTATATAATGAGCAATATTGGCCCATATATTATCGCCACTCCTTTGCATAAACTTGAAAAGTTGTTACTGTTTTTTATTTTGAATATATCAATAGACAATATGAAATAAAGTACCTTGTCATGTGCATGTTTATTTGACGCAAATCGTTATATAAAAAATAAAAAAAAACCGACCGACCGACCGACTGACTTTTGGCAAAAGTAAAGGATGATCACCAACTATCTGGCCAAAACAGCGTGAGCCGGCGCGTTGTCATTAGTGACTAAAGTCTCCAGGTCGCACTTTTTAACCTGTGGTTACGCCTAGTTAGTAGCTAATCGGCATGTATATATTACATATACTATGTAAATTGACACGTAATTCAGACTGCGATGTGTACATTTTTAATAAACTATTTCTACTACTACTACATATAAAAAAATTCCCCCCGGAATATTCATGGCTACTGTAATGACCGGAATAATCCAGATCTAACGTATTTCCTACTTGTTATTAGATACGTACCGGTTTTCTTTCATCTTTCCTGGATTGTTTCTCTACATTTGCCTAATTGTTATCTATAAACTTCAAAATTTGGAATCTTATCCGGTTTTTGGGGGGTTATAGCCCCCCAAGCCCCTCCGTTCCGCCGCCTATGTAGCATCATGAATGCATGGCAAACCATTATTAAGCCCGTTTTCCACTCACCTATTTCGCCGCCGCTGGCGAAAAATTTCGCCACCGAAAAAGTTCATTTGTTGTTCTTTCGCGCCGTCAACGAAAGGTCAAACAGAAGTTGAAAATTTTAAGCCAACTGTAGCAGGAGAACAAATTTCTTCAGCGGCGAATGAATGTAAAAAAATGATTTCTTTGTCAAAATTTTTCGCCAGCGGCGGCGAAATACGTGAGTGGAAAACGGGCTTTATTGACATTCCAACAACAGGCACTGATTTCACATGCGATTTAAGGTATGTATTACTAAATGTTGCGTTTAATACTTACACTCCACTCTGTTGTAATTCAAAATATTCTCTATTCAGCTGAGACATTGATCTGGTCAATCGTTTACCCAGTGGATGTTTTAGGGACTCCTAGAAATGTAAAAATATTGATCGGACGTTTATTAGACAAATTGAATTAAATTGATTAATTGTTGATTTAATTGAGAGTACTTTTCGGTGAAATAAGAACGGTTACAGAAGGGATTGGTCCACGTGTACGCAGCAGCAATGACAACGAGCCGCGACGCTCGAGGAGCGCCCGCCCGGTTCATTGTCGAGCTGATCTGAGGGCGAGAAAAACAGTATAGCAACAGAATAGAAGTCCAATGTCCTGCATTTATTCTGGTTCACTAGTATTTTCTCAATTTGAGCCTTTATTAAGCTTGTTGAAAGTTTGTAAGAGTAATAGAAACAAGTGCCCAACAAAACAAAACAAAATAAAATTATGATTTCAGTTATTCAGTGTAATTAAAAACGAATTAATCATCTTCAGTGCATATGGTTTATTATGCATCTTCAGTCCAGAAATAATTTTTGAACCCATGCAGGTTCTTCCCGGTATCGCTCCAGTATGAGCCTGACTATAGCCGGTTATATATGAGTGCAGGCTTATCCATGATCGGCATGCAACATATCATTTTCCCACAACACATATTTAGATTATTAAGAAAGATTATTAATAAATTATTAATATCTCGAGCGTATTATGAGTGTTCTTTCAATTAACATCCCATCATAATGTAGTGATTCCCCTTAAGGTGGCTCGATACACTTTTCAAAAATTCAGGTGTTCAACACTTTGACATTTTCAAACTACGCATTTTTAGGATTTATTCAGCAGATATTGGGGGTTTTATAATATTATACTTTGATATCTCTACTTTCAAATGATATTACTTTTAGTAACAGATAGTTCGTTGCAATGACGACATACTGTACGTGTACGAAATTCTCTCCAAAATGGCCTATCGGCTCGTATATAGTTGGAAAAGAAGCATGGTGACCCCCAATTTTTTTCGTGCATTATTTTGCTTGGAAGAAAAACTCTCAATTAGCAAAATACAAAAAAATTATATAAAAATATATAAAAATATAAACGCCATTTTTTTGGAAAATGTCGTACTCTTCGGTAATATATTTTTGGCATTACAGAATTTTTTATTTTTTGTATAATGAAAGTTTTTAGCGGTGCAATATAGCATGCAAAATTTGGACATTGGAATAGTGTGAAATTATTAAAGACCTACATTACCTTTTTTCCTAAATATTTTTGATGAAAACATAATTGGTACTTATTTAATTATATTATCACTGTTTTGGTGTAAAATAGTTAATATTTTGTGACCGAAATAATAATTTAAAATGTACCTATACCACCTGCAAATGGACGTATTTGGCCAAATTCTCCACTTTACTCTGCTGTTTATCGCCGATCTCGTTGAAATCCTTCCAAATATGCAATTCAGCTCAAACATAATGGTATCAAGCACATTTTAAACTGGGTTTCAAGCAGATCTTAGCTGTTTAACCATCGACAAGGTAAAACCTCAACTTTGTTCAAATTCGGCGCCATTTTGTCATCCCGTGTCGGTTGTTAACAGTTCGGCCTTGTTATTCTTCCATCCAAGCCATTTCGATTGCACTAATAACAAATTTAACCCTTTATAAAGGGTACGAAACTAAAAATATTAACAAAAGAAAAGAAAGTAGCATTTTATCATCCTGTAAAAGGTTGCTTACGAGTCTTCAAAACATTCCGTACAAAACTCGCGTGGCAAACAGGGGGGAGGGGGGTGAATTTTTTCACGAATTTTTTCACTAAATACATATTATTAATATGAACATGTCATACAAATTCAATGTTGATTGTTGGTTTTACCGTACTGCATTTTTGAAGTATCCACCCCCCTGTCACGTCCCTGTTACTTTGCCACGCGAGATTTGTACGAAATGTTTTGAAGGACTCGTAAGCAACATTTTACAGGGTGATAAAATTATGCATTTCTTATCTTTTGTTAATATTTTTATTTTTATACCCTTAATAAAGGGTTAAATTTGTTATTAGGGGCGGACCATTTGACTTTTGAGGGGGTGTTGGAAGATTTCGAAAAAAAATTTTCTGCAACCCAAGGAGAAAATCATGCAGCATACAATCGAGAAAAAAAAATATCATGCAAAAGAGAGCGCTCAAAAAAAAATTCCTACATGTAAATCTACTGACGCTCTTCACTTCAGTATTGTGTCCACAGGCTTGCAAGATTTTGCATTTTTGAGCAAGCACATTTGCTTAAACGAACACGGGGTGAACAGTGGACAACATCACAGGGGTTTTACCGCCTTTGGAGCCTCTAACATACGATAGCCAGTGGCGTTCCCTGGCAAAATTGTTGCCCCCCTCCCCTTGAGAAGATCTGGGCTTAAGATATGTACAAGTTTATAAGTTATTTATACATATCTAATAATATGCATGGTAGAAAAAGTATTTTTGGATGGTTGAGTCTGTGTGCGTTTTTTGATAACATAGCTAGAAACTATTAAAGCTTCAAAGGTGGGTCTACAGGATGCAAGTTGAACGTACTGTATATACAATGTTTAGAGAGTCTAGATTTTAAAAAATTTCTGAAGAGGATGCAACCCAATCCCCAACAAGCTATCTGTATGAACGATTGAAAAGCTACAGAGCTATATATTTGGTGGAACATTGTTGTTTCGGAAGGCAGTTAATTTAAAATCGCATTATTGAAATTTTGTTTTATTACATATTAATCAAAGCTCATTTTGTGATTTTCCCTTGTTTAAAATAAGGGACTGTAAGTGTTTCTTAGGCTTAGTACAGCAAAGTTGTCGTGGACGAATCCATGGCTGAAAACGCAGGAAATAGCATTTCCGAGGTTCAAATTTTAAAATTTTCTCGGGGGAGCATGCCCCCGAACCCCCAAGGTTATGGGTCATTCATATGCTGCACCCGCCCCCCATTTTCGAGTACTCTACTCTATCCCTTGATGTTTTAGGGTTTGGTGCGGTTATACATTTTTTGTAAGTAAACTTGCACGCTTTAGTGTGGGGAACAGTAAGACATAATCATATAAAATAAAGCACAGTGAAAATTCCTTGGCCCCTCTTGGGTTTTCTCGGCCTCCCCAGCTAACTTGCATGTTAGACTAATTTTTGATCCAGGCAAAAAAAGTGAATTCCCGTAAAGAACTTATTAAAATTAGTAAAATCGCAAAATTTGGTTACGAAATGTTGTAAAATGCGGAAAATATAGCCTTGCGAAGTTTGCAAATTATGTATATGTTAATTTGTATTACGTGCGGAAATTGTTACCATTTTCGAGCCGAAAATGGTAACAATTTCCGCACGTAATACAAACATATACAAAATTTGCAAACTTTGCAAGACTATATTTTCCAAGCTTTACAACATTTCGCAACCAAATTTTGCAATTTTACTAATTTCATTATGTTCTTTTTAGCTGTTGAGTTTGATGCCCTTCTCTTTACTTATATTAAAATTTAGTCTAACATGCAAGTTGTCCATTTGGACAAAGTTGAGGTTTTATCTTGTCGATGGTTAAACAGCTAGGATCTATACTTGAAATCCAGTTAAAACTTGTTTAAAATATGTTTGAGCTGATGTACATACCCGTAAGGATTTCAACGAGATCTGCAATAAACAGCGGAGTAAAGTGGAGAATTTGGCCAAATACGTCCATTTGCAAGAGGTAGGTAGTAGATACATTTCAAATTATCATTTCGGTTACAAAATATTAACTATTTTACACCAAAGCAGTGATAATATAATTAAATACCTTTATACCAATTATGTTTCTATCAAAAAGATTTTGGAAAAAGGTATAATGTAGGTCCACTGCTGTTTATCTGAAGTTGCAAGCCACAAATTAACGTTTGACTATGATTATTACTCGCGTCATCTAAATATCGATCTGACGCTCTGCACAAAGTTGTATTCTTTCAAGTACTATATGTAAAATGTATCTGTTTATTTTTCAAATATTCATATAATCACGGCCACGAGCGTATAATTAAGCACTCATTCCCCCATAGTCTATTAAGATATGATGGTCTGGAAACTTGAAACAGAAGTGTTTGTTATATGTTTGAGTTTATGTTAATTTGTGCATGGTCACGTGATTGAGCTCATTGTATTTTCGTATAATTAAGTAACCGTCCAATAGGGATAGCTGAGATGAAACGTGCAGCCACGATGAATAATATTTAATGAAGTTGAGATAAAGGATTCGTGCACGGTCAGGTATAGTTCAACATCAAACAAAGATCTTCTATTCTGTGGCTTTGAAGTTTGCCAGGATTCCAGGCATTGATATCTCAAATTCTCAATAGACTATGGGAGCTTTCCATTACCACGGCCAGACCTGTCAGAACGGTCAAATTGCTGAATGAAACACAAAACGTTTGGGCTTTGGACCTATCTGACCGGAACTTTTTGATAAAATTGGAAAGAGGTCCATTTTCGCTAGATATTTGAGAAACATAGACCAGATCTTTCCATTGATAGAGACAAAAATTCATTAAATGGAAAGCGCCCATATGATTTCTCTAATCACTATATGTTCCAGCGAAGAACAGTGCTTCTTTATTGGCGCTTTGAACATCACGAAATAGCCCAATTGTTGCCCAGTCGTTCTCGATCTGAGCGTTCAGTTTCCTTGCGATAGTAACACCTAGTTATAATATTTTGTTTATACTTGGAAAAAATAAAACAAAATTACTAGAGATTTCTTATTAAGATATATCTTGTCTTATCTCACGGTAAATTTGCATATTAATTAAACAACTGTTACACTAGCCTATTGTTTTGCAAATCAGAAACATTTTTGTCAGAACCTGTGCTGGAAAGGAACTTTGAAAGCTGAGAACTCATTATATGTTCAAGAAATTAGTTGAAGCAGTCGTTTAATTACCTTTTTAGCAAAATGAATGGAAATATTTTTAACACTGCCTTGTTGTGTGCTGTGAACATTTTCTTTACATTTGCTGGACTATTTCTCAATTCAGTGGTTATATGTAGTTTATGGAAATTGTTACGCTTTCAAAACAAGACATTTTATTTTATGATTTTGGTCCAGTCTTGCATTGATCTGGCAGTTGTTACCATAACACACCCATGGACAATCATTACATCAATAGGCTGGCTAGCAACACAAAACTACGTATTCGAGGCTTTGCGATATTTCAGCCGAATTTTGTATGTCTTTTCTTTCTCAGCACTCGTAACAATGAATATTGATCGCTTCCTGGCAACAAATCGTCCTTTCTTTCACACTGCGTCAGTCACTAAACCACGATTGTTAATTGTTATGATTGTAATGCAATTACTGAATGTAGTTGGGCCAACAATAAAAAACATCGAACCACTTATAACTCTGGGCTATATATTAATAGCAGTATCTGTCAGCATAGCGTATGTTATAACATTTTATATGAACTATAAAATTTTTATAATCGCTGAGAGAGCAAGAAAAACTTCTACCAGAAGCCGTTTTGTGAATGTAAAACATGATTATACCTGCCTATTAGCAACTGCTTGTTTTTACTGCTGTTCTATTCCCGCCATCGTGTACTATGGAGTAAAATTTACCTCAACAGGAAACGACGATATTTTACTAGTGTTTCATCGTTGGGCGAGAACTGTGACAGGTATGAATTCTACATTCAACTGTTTAATATACTTTTGGAAAAATGGGAAACTTCGCAAGGAAGGGAAGAAAGTGGTGAAAAGATATTTTGTACCAGGGCGGAAAATTAACGACACAATACTGCGTATATAACCAAATACCATGTCACTTAAATTACTGCAGTATGCACTTAATGATTGGAGAGAGATGGGAGAAAAGAAGGTGTTGAAAAGTATTTTATGGAAATGGGAGGGAATTTTAATAAATTTTGCACTGAGTGGGTAAACAATAACATATAATGTTGACAATTATAATATTAAGGGAGAAAAGAAAGTCATTTGCTGGGACAGCAGTATTCAAAGGACATGCTATAATATAGTATAGTATTTATATATTATAATGCTGAAGCATACTAAATATGCTGTATAAAGATTCATAATAATCATAATAATAATAACAAAGTGCATATTTGTGTATTACTAATTGTTCTTTTACAATACGATAAACATCGGCAAGAATCTTCACTAATTTTTCGGTTAGACATGTGTTTTACAGGAATATATCTGCCCATCATCAGGCAATATACACATGGTTACTTAAACAAAATTATTGTGGGAAATAGTTGGAAATGCACTTTTTGGGCTTGTAATTTTCAAAATTTTCTGGAGCATGTCAACAAAAACCACCTCCCCCCACCAATCGTAAAATTGCTGAGCGGTCCCTGAGATACTTTATCACATTGGAAAATTAATTAATTTTACATTACGTGGGTACTAAAGACATAACAGAAAGCGAGGGCGAAGCGATAAAATTGAAAAACCAAAACAGTAGCAGTGCAATATTGCATTACAATCATAGAAATTATCAGAGGCGTCGGAGCGGCCCTAAAAGTGGGGGGTGGGCACACTTAGGGTCCGCCGAAGGAGGGGTGACATCCTAGGTGATCCGGCGGCACGCCCCTGGGGAAAATTTGAAACTAGAGTCTCAGAGTCTCTGAAATGCCATTTCCTGCACTTTAGAAGGAGATTTACAGAGTTCTAAAGGTAACAAAATGTTATAAAAGTATCTCAAATTGTTTTGTCTGCACGCATAACTGAAATAATATCAATTAACTTTGTGGTTTATTGGGGCGAGCCTGAGCGAGCCCTACAGTTTGGTGGCTCATCGAGCTCAAGCGCAATGCATCATCGTCGGTTGTTCGTACGTACACGGAACTTTTCCTACAGTGATTTAAATCCTACCGTCTTTTCGCCTCGCACCGGCTATTTTGAGAACTTTCAGTCTTTATACAGTGATTTACAGTAAATTTTACGGGCCTTTCGCCTCTCACCGGCTGACAATTTTTCATGCGACATGCGATGAAATATATTCTTCATGCCAAATAACAAATGGAAATTGGAATGGTTAGTATTATTTACAGTGGTCAGTATTATTAAGCCCATCGCAATTTTACTTTACTCGAGTGAGTTGCGGTTCAAATTCTGATACAAAGCCCGACTTGATTTGTCATTTGGGCTGAATATTCTGTAATTCTGTTATTCTTCTCTAAAAAAAGACCTTATTTGCAAGTTTTTGCAATCCGGCTCTCTGTATGATGCATTAAATTTAATTAATACATGCAGTATATTTCATCGAAATTTTACTTTACTCGATTTCTTAGTGAGTTGCGGATCAAATTCTGATGCAAAGCCAGATTTCGATTTGATTTGGGCTGAATATTCTGTAATTCTGTTATTCTTCTCTGAGACTGTGAAAAAAAGACATTATTTGCAAGTTTTTGCAATCCGGCTCTGTACAGTATGTATTAAATGTTTTGTTTACATTCAGTATTATTAAGGGATTTTATAGGCCCATCGCATTTTACTTTTACTCCATTTCTGAGTGAGTTGCGGATCAAATTCTGATGCAAGCAAAGCCCGATTTCGATTTGATTTGGGCTGAATATTCTGTAATTCTGTTATTTTTCTCCAAGACTATGAAAAAAAGACCTTATTTGCAAGTTTTTGCAATCTGGCTCTGTACGTATTAAATGTTTTGTTTAGGGACTGCTCATTATTTATTGTACAGGGGGAGACTGAGGAGAAACTCTACAGTTGTAATATTTTTTCGTTGCCCCCCTCTTAAGACAAGTAAAATTTTCGAAGCCCCCCCCAACAGGCAAAACAAGAACATAAATTTTGGTCCCCCTCTAGCTTTTTATGTACTATTTAAAAAACGAGCAGGAGTGTTTTATTAGGTTTAAAGGCACGAGCGCGCAACGCGAGTGGTTTTAGACCTAATAAAACACGACCTGCGAGTTTTTTAAATGGCTTCAAAAACGTTTGCATAATAAGTCAAATCTTTATATAAAAATCTTTATATAAAAATCTTTATATAAAAATCTTTATATAGTTTGCATAACAATGGTCTTTTGTTAAAGTGTTCTTTAGCTGGTATAAAGACGTATGCACGTGACTAATTTCTTACTCAAGATTGGATAATTGCTTCATGAATTATTAATGAGTTTTTGAACTTTATTTAGAGAAACAAAAACTCTCTAGCTCTTTATTTAGAGAAACAAAAATAGATAATGGGGACCAATACACAATTCCCATTATAGACTAATTTTTTATCTTAGCAAAAAAAGTATATTCCCGGGAAGGGTATACTAGAATTAGTAAAATGTAGAAAATATAGCCTTCCAAAGTTTGCAAATTTTGTATACTTTTGTATTGCAATTTTCGCATGCAATACAAAAGTATACAAAATTTGCAAACTTTGCAAGGCTATATTTTCCGTATTTTACAACATTTTGCAACCAAACTTTGCAATAATTTACTTATTTTAGTATGCTCTTTCTAGCTGTGGTGATTTATTTGCATCAAGGCCGGATTTTGAGGGGAGGTGTGGAGAGGTGCGCACCTCCTCTGAGATCGTTTTGCACCTCTCCTGAGAATTTTTGCACCTCCTGAAAGGTCATGCACCTCCCATTGGGAAAGTTTCAATGATGGAACAAAGTGAAAATGTGGCGGTTGCTTAGGATCTACACTTCGTGACGTAAGAAAGTTTTCTCTGTAAAATTGAAACAGTGACAGCCATTCATCTCTGGGTCAAGTACCCTTTTAATGCAATGTTTTGAAAAAAACTTTGTAGCAATTGTAATGAAGGGCGAGATTGGAGTCATACAGTCATAATTCATTAATACACTGGTACATATGTACACTACATGCATACCTCACCTCGTTGATATTGGCCTGTTCTACAATAAGCCCTAACTTTCCATGGGGGTTGCGAGCTAGACCGCTGCACCTCCCCTAAAATGTTTTTCACCTCCCCCACTATTTTCACCAAAATCCGGCCTTGATTTGTATCTCTTTGCCTAGTTCTAAAATTAGTCTATAATGTGAATTGTCTATTTGAATACATGAACATAAGAGACTTTTTATTTGGCTTCCATTTATGAATATTAAAGGTCTATATAAACATTGTTATTTGTTGTTATAAGTTGTTTTGTGATACATTTTTAAAACTACTAATGTTTTTTCAAACTGGTAAATCTTTTCAAAGCCCCCCTTCTTTCGTCTCTCTGTATTTTTTCAAAGCCCCCCCTTTCAGGTTTTAAAAAATTTAAAGGCCCCCCAGTTTCTCCTCAATCCCCCCCCTGTACAATAAATAATGAGTGGCCCTTACATGCAGTGCATGTATGCATCTGCTATTTTTAGCGCGCTTGCCATAAACCATGCATTCAACCATTTCTATATTATTTTATATTTCATGCATGAAAGATTGAAAAGATTGTGATTTCAATAACGTGTTTGATGTTTTAACAAAATATCAAATATAAAGCCTGTTCTAAACGTCGCATTTTACATGCGCCGAATTAATGCGTTCAAAACAATGGATAATGAAGCATTTCAGCTGATTATCTATTGTTTTGAATGCATTCGGCACATGTAAAATGCGACGTTTAGACCAACATTAATTAATACTACGAGTTTTGCCTTTGAACAAAATATCAAATATAATACACGGCTAGATATACTACAATTCCCAACATTTATAATAATACGAGTTTTGCCTTTGAAATTTCGACACTACATTGCAATGCCAATGATAGTTTAACAAGACGCCCACTCGGCGTTAACCTCGGGTTGGTGGATAGGGCATCATCGTCTGGTAAATATGCAAAAATCGTGTAAATCACGATAGTTTAATAGTTCACTAGTATAAATGGTGAATCAGTCAATCAAAGCTCCGTTTTAACATTTTATTGATAATAGTTAAATACAGGAACAAATGAATTTAGAGAATTTACTGACGCAATTATTTAACTGTATTTATTCATTATTTGGGATATTTTGTGGACGAGTGAATGATATACATAGCTACTTCACTACTTCATCTTGTATTTAGTAACACTAACAGACAATATTATCAGTCTATTTGTTGATTGCACATAGCAGAACGACAGTCACTTCAGATATTTTTAAAATATATCAAAGTACCGAAAATATAATTAGGTGCATATAACTGATCCATCATTAGTAATAGTTGTACCACAGTCGAAGAATGTAACGAGTGGACAGTTGGCAAAATTGTTGTCTATCAGTTACAGTAAGAACCATCCATAAAATGCTTAGCAGTATCAAACAAGTGAAAGTTGGCCGCGGTATTCCCATGCTATGCATACGAAGTATTGTACATTATATCAACATATATACTCGAGAATAGTTATCCAGCTAAACATGTATGTCAAAATTATCACATCTTCTGGTTTTAAATCAACAATTTTGTCGGATTTTGTGCAAGGACAGCTTCCGGTTCCGTTTCGCTTTGGCCGATGCTTGAAATTTTCTGGAAGTACACTTATTTACCGGAAGTTGCTGTCTCCTCCGCAGGCTCTTCGACTACGCGCGCGGCTCGACACAGAATGGGGAAAAAAAATAGGAGCCGAATTTATGACCTCGTTGTCGTACCGACCCGAGGTAATTAATTAAAGTGCAGAAACAAGAAAGGTTGACATTAGTAATCATTGTTGCATGATATAGTTGCTGGCTATCATTGCTCTCAATGCTCTGGCTCAGGCTCGCCCCATGATGCTTGAGCATCTCCCTAGTTACTGACCATTGTTAGTAAAAAGTGGGGGTCCACCAACTAAAAAAGTGGATGGCCCGAGTCCCTCGCTTCCGACGCCCCTGGAAATTATATACAATTCAGGACGTGGTTGAGAAAAATATCGTGATTTGTCAGTGGCGAGCAGATCAATTATTTGCCGATGCCGAAGGCATGCAGAGGGTGCGAGCCACTGACAAATCACAATATTTTGCGATAACTGAGTTCAATAATTGTTTTATCATTTACTTATTCATTTTCGAAATTTTGTGGCCGTCACGAAGTTCAACATGGTCATATTGATGAAAATTGTTTACTTTTGTGTTTATTTGAATTGTTTTTCAAAAATCTTAGATGCGCATACGTGAATCGATATTTTGCAATTGAAAAATTGCTCATGCTCAGGCCATTATTTGCACCAGTTATTTGCAGCTGGTGAGCTGACGTATTATTCTCACCAGTTATTTGTAGTAAAATTAGAAAATGAATAAGTATATGTTTAGAAAATGAATAAGTAAATGATAATTAAGAATTATTGGATGAGGCTGAGCAGGATATCAGAATTATTCAGACCGAGGTCAGCGTTATCTGCCGAAGTGAAGAGGCAGATAACGGCGCTGACCGAGGTCAATAATTCTTTTATTATTCAGAATCTTTAAATTTTCAGAATCTTTGTCTTGAACTATTTTTTCAATTTGCTCTGTTGAAACCGAAGCAAAACGAGCAGAAGCAGCAGAAGCCATTGTCAAAACAAAATAATTTTACAAAATTTCTCGCTCTTTTCCAATTCATGCAAAACACCGCTGCAAAAATACGCGGGCACCTACAGATACGATATTTATTTGTCATGTTCACATGCAGATACGAGATTTATTTGTCATGTACGTTAATGTCTGTACCGAGATACGGAAAATTATCTGTAGGCTTTCAACCAATAAGAATACGAGAAAATAGTACAATGAATAATAATTAAGAATTACTGGATGAGGCTGAGCAGGATATGAGACAAATAACGCTGACAGAGCCTACAGATAATTTTCCGTATCTCGGTGCAGACATGAACATGACAAATAAATCTCGTATCTGCATGTGAACATGA
This sequence comes from Paramuricea clavata, assembly GCA_902702795.2. Classification (NCBI taxonomy): domain Eukaryota; kingdom Metazoa; phylum Cnidaria; class Anthozoa; order Malacalcyonacea; family Plexauridae; genus Paramuricea; species Paramuricea clavata. The sequence continues at coordinate 28,494 of CACRXK020000944.1, read as the reverse complement.
CAAATAAATATCGTATCTGTAAATGCCCGCGTATTTTTGCAGCGGTATTTTGCATGAATTTGAAAAGAGCGGGAAATTTTGTAAAATTATTTTGTTTTGACAATGGCTTCTGCTGCTTCTGCTCGTTTTGCTTCGGTTTCAAAAGAGCAAATTGAAAAATAGTTCAAGACAAAGATTCTGAAACTAATTTAAAGATTCTGAATAATAAAAGAATTATTGAATTCGGCTTAACGCAGGATATCGAAATTATTCAGACCTCGGTCAGCGTTATTTGCCTCAACTTCGCTTCGGCAGATAATGCTGACCTCGGTCTGAATAATTCTGATATCCTGCTCAGCCTCATCCAATAACTCTTAATTATTTCTATGATTACAATGCATGCACGCTTATTAGCCAATCGAATGGTGTGATATATCTCTTTATATTATAATATATAATAAGTGGGAGGGATTTGTAGATGGAAATATCGAAGATGAATTTGATACATTTTTTAGAATTTAGACTTTTAAAACCAGGAGCGGTTGCGAAAAATACAACTACAGACCCTATGTATAAAAAAGTAGACAATTTTGAAAGACTCTCAATTTCACAAATCCGTTCAAGTCATGAATTTTTTTATAAATATAGATTGTTTGGGTACTTAAATATAATGTAGAATAAACAAAAAAATTCGTAAAGATATATTTTCCAGAGCAGGGGGGAGGTCTTTTTTTTTAGCAGCATTAAAGATGGCTTGCGCGCGAAATTTAAAAGTTTAAAATGCATTGTGAGTTCATGGGTGAGAAATTTGTTACGTGAATTTTTTCTGTCTTGGTGTAATGTACTCAGGTGAACATGATGCTTGTGATGTTACTCTGAGTGTATATCCACACCGGACAAGCTTGAAAAATGTGCCTGGCCACGGTGGGAAACGAACCCATTTATTATTGGTCCAAATATCAGAAAATTTACTCAATTTTAAGTCCTTTAAATAGCTGCTGAAACTTTCATTTTTTGCACCAATACCTAGGCGCATGCTTAATTCATGAATTTACCAAATTTGCATATTGTTATTGTACAAAAAGTAAAATAACAATATACGTGGGATTATGTACATAATTCCAGCGGCTTTAATTTACAATTGAATTTACAATTGCCTAAAGACACAGAATCCCTATTCTGTGCTTAGGGAGTGGTCATTATTTATGGGGAGGGGGGGATGGGAGGGGGGGGGGCAAGCGAAGTTTGACCCTTATAAATGGGGGGGGGGTCAAAAAAGTTTTAACACAGAGAAAAGGGGGTCATAAAAGTTTTTGAACTTAAATACCATGTCTAGAGTTCTGATTTCTAAAATCACAAATAGCAAAAAAGAAGACTCTGAAAATGCTATTTCCAACGATCTAGAGACTCAAAATTTTCAAAATTTCCCTGCTCGGCGCCAACCATGGTAGCGCCTCGCGATAATGGGAGTTGGGCCCACTAAGTTTAACAAGTTTTCTACCCCTCGAGTGACCCAGTTGTGGTATTTACATAAACATACCATGCAAGTACACTTTAATAACTGATCAGATTCGGTCTATCAACGCACAATGTAACGCTGTATATCCAAAATTCTGTTTCAGAAAATGCTCACATTTCAGTTCTAGGGGTGGAAAAATACAAAAATTTTCTGGGGGAGAATACCCCCAGACCCCCCTACTAGTACATACGATACTACACCAAACTTTTTGTCACCAACAACCATCTGTCATCTCTCCACACTCAATATAATATGGTCCCTTTTTGTAGATGCCCACCCTGACCCCCCAGACAAGTTCTTAAAAAAAACCTGTGTTCAAATCATTTCGCTGTATGAAGACGGGTCATGGGTTAGGGTTATGGTAGGACAAATGTTGCATTGCAAAGTAGTAACACATAATATATATTTTTTAATCATATATGGTTGAATCATATTCACCAAGGTAAAACATGAGCTAGATTAAACAGATTGTCCTAATATTTAACTTTACCTGCAACGCACACATGTTTCATTGCTGTTAATTTTTCAATCCACACTGGGGGGGGGGGGTCAGAAAAGTTTCTACTTTTATGAGGGGGGAGGCACAAAAAGTTTGCCTTCAGTCTGGAGGGGGGGTCAAAAAAGTTTTCAATCCTTATTTTCCCCATTTCCCAACCCCCCCCCTCCCCATAAATAATGACCACTCCCTTAAGGAGGTAACTACAAACGCAAGCCCCTGATCTCCTTCTCGCCTAGATAAACGCTATACGACTCTATAGACGAGAAAGAGACTACCAGTCATTCCTAAGGCCCGTCAAAAATCTGTCACTCGACGCCTGAGGATTAACTGGATCAACAATTAAAGATAGGGTCAAGTCTGTTCGGCGGATGTGCGGTACTGCGGTTTGTTTACATTTTGAGCACACTACAGAATATTCATAAAATATTATGTATTTAGTTAATATATAATATCAGTTTGGTTCGTTATGCTTTTAATTAAATGAATTTAAAATTTATCATGTTCATTTACATAAACTTTAGCTTTTATTTTCTCGACCAAGACAACGTTTATATTTAAAATTACTTGGCCAATGAACTCTTTAGATGGGTCGTTTTTTAAGCCATTTAAAACGCTCGCGGTCCGCACTTTATCAGATATACTAAACACTCGAGCTGCGCTCTAGCCCGCGTGCAGGCCCAAGGAAAGAATAGTGGGCCTGCAAGCAAGGCCCGGTATTTTGTACTTTCTGATTGGCTGTTTGCTGTTGGATTCTATAATTAGATCACTGATTCATCACAAAGGCTCTCGACATTCTGTGCTCTCGATAAGCTTAAAATTCGAAAATTGATCACTGTTTTCGATTAAAAATGGAACAAGAACGGACTGTTTTATGTTTACTAGAAGGAAGAGATGTTTTTGCCGTTATGCCAATGGGGATTGCTTGTCGTGATGTGTTGGAATAGCAACATTACGACTGGGGTACACTAATTTCAAACAGACTTGATACGTTCTAAGTTCCTCAAGAAAATTATCTTTTGATTGATGTTGACTCTGTTCTTGCACTGAAGAAAACAGCGCTTTTCGCGGTGAAGATTTAGAGACAGTTCCATGTAAGCCTATTCGAAACACTTTGCGATTTGCAAGGCTTCGCTGAGAGAGCGAAACAGAAGACAGTATTAATTGCCGTTTGAAACGAAACGATCTGGACTCTGAACCCTCTCTTCTTTTGTAGAGTTCTTTACCAAATGAAATAACTGAAATAAATTTCGTACTTTCCGCCGCCAACAAGAATTGCACACAATTTATTTATAACAACGGCGACAGCGAAGCACACATTTAAATGCTATGTGGTCGCACGACTTCCCTCACGATTTGAAGTTTGAGACTGGTTTTCTATTGAAATTCGTCGTAATTTGCCTGTTCCGATTTTAGTTGAAAATGAGCACTTGTAAATTTGGCAATTACTGACTGCGTTGCTTGCTTTTTTGGAGTTAAAACACAGCCATTTACACATTGTTTCTATTTTGAATATTAAAGACATTAAAGCAGAATAAACCCCGCAACATTTTAATGCGAGTTTGTTTGTTAATATTTGGGTTGCTGTCATTGGTTCTTTTTTGACAATTGACGCGCGAATGGGGCGTGTTATGAAAAGCGTTTTACAAAATACCGGGCCTTGCTTGCAGGCCCACTATTCTTTCCTTGGGCCTGCACGCGGGCTAGCCGCGCTCTCGTATTTTTAATCTGATAAAGCACTCCTTTAAAGTTCTCACCAATTTTCTTTTTCACACGTCTGCACACGTCTTATACAAAAACATTTGCTGTTTCAATTGTGGGACGTTACATGATAAAATGCGCATGCTCGTCCTGCTCGTCCAATTAAAGCATTTAAAGTGCGCATGTTCAACCAGGTTCTACGTCCCATAAGCGTTAGAGTTGTTTTGGGAACAAAACCTCGCCTCGAACGTCGGCCGAGAGAATTATCGTTCAATAGTACGCAAATTCTAGGGATCTGTTCATCATGCACCGTCGCTCGCATCCTAATAATTTTACGACAGCAATGAATTAGATCCTGGAACATTACAAAACTTTTTATACATCATCATTATACAGCACGCGTATAGTGAGGCGGATATGCGTAAAATTATTGATCAGTAGTTCCCGTTGAGGTTAAAAGCATCAAACTTTTACAATTGATGTAGTTTTATTTGCTTAATAGATATTTGAAGTGGGGCCATCCCTATTTTGCTGCTAATCTTCTATTGAATTCTATTATAGCCAAAAAATGTGAAATTTTGTATTCAATTACAACAAATATGACTTGCATCATCAGAAAGCTTATAAAAAACTGCATATAAGACATTTAGACAGTTTTTTGATTTCTGAAATAGTTTTCGAATTATAAACTGTTAAAAACGCATTTTCAAACATCGAATAATTAATTAGGGACTTTTAGCGAGATAATGTGCCTAATTTACAGCAATAACCATTTGAAGAATAAAAAAACTGTTTAAAAGTCTTTTATGTATTTTTTACAAGCTTTCTGATGATGCAAGTTATATTTGTCGCGATTGAATTCAAAATTTCACATTTTTTGTTGTAGTAGAATTTAATAGCAAATAATGCTAATAGCATCGTAACTCTCTAAAAAACCAGTTTCACGATGGCCCCACTTTTGCATGTTGTTCTACTCATAAAAAGATGCTACTGTGCACAATTTGGTGCTTTTAACCCTCTTCGGAAACATCCATGCACATATCCGCCACACTAGTAAGCTGTCCAAAATTCAAGTGTTGGCAGTTTGTTCTGATAGCTGTCGTCTAATTTACTATTACTTTACTACGCTTTGCATTATGTTTAATTTGACTTGCCCTGTATACAACAAATTATTTAACTGCCCAAAATCTTGACACTCACGTAACCATGCACAGATAAGTGGGGGAATACAAAAAGAACCATGCATTGTTTGTTAATACATACCTCGTTGACACCTTGGTAATGCACTGGTACTTTGGCTTTTAGGTCTGATAATACTCCTGAAAAGAGTAGACTAATATAAGGAAAGCGTCTTTTCTGCTGTATTTCATGAAGAAAATTTTAATTTTTTTAGTTATTATCCACATAATCGTCCTGAGCAAAATAACGCACAAGGGAAAATCGTACGTACAACCGCTGGACAGGTATCCAACGTGGCTTATGTGTAGAATGCAACTATACCTCAAAAATAGTGACAAGCTTCGACGTTTCGAGCAAGGACCCTTCGTCTGGTTGTCAGTATAGAAGGGCTCGAAACACCGAAGTTTGTTCTATTTTTTAGGTAGTTGCATCCTACATAGATCACAGAAGCCCGTAAATTGTATCCTTCGCTACCTATACATGCACTGGCAACCACTGACTGAAGGTGATCAACGGGCAATTTTCAGAATATATAAGACAACTATATGTAAATTTCTTTTCGCCAAAAAAGTAAATAAAGAAGGAATTATAGCTTAATAATATCTTTAGTTTATTTATGTCAACATTAATTTTTTGAAGTGCACCTACATGAGTTCATTCTTGTAAAGTTATAATTATACGACTTATACAAACACACTAATCATGCATTTGAACTGGGGAACAAGTATAACATATATAACTTTCAAAAACTCATTAATAATTCATGAGGAAAACACAAAGAAAAATCATAAGCGTGTCGTATATTAATTTTATATGTGATAGAGATTTCCCTTCATTTACATAAACTTTAACTTTGATTTTCTCGACTTACACAACGTATTTTTTGAAAATTACTTCGCCAATGAACTCACTAGATCGATCGTTTTTGAAGCAATTTAAAACATTCGAAGTGCGTGTTTTATCAGACCTAAAGATATATCTGGTAAAACACTGCTGGTCATGTTTTAAATAGTACGTAAAGCACCAAATGATAAAAACGTATAAGTATTAATTTTATTTGATATTGTGAACTTACCTTCTTTAGCTGCGATGTGCAATCTGTTTAACATATTCATATAAGCTTTGTTATTTCTAGAATATGTTTCTGGTTTCTTGCCTTCTCTCTCGAGCATTATACTATCCATTCATTAAGACAAATGAAGAACAAAATGTGATGGAAAATGCACTCATTATACTGGTATAGTGGATGAATCATACCAACTACATTTCACTATTGCCTCAATCAATCGCGTTACTGAATCATGCACAAGAGAAACAGTTCCTGCATGGGTGACAGATTTTTATCTTAGTCATGTTTGGAGTGAATAAATGAAAAAAAGAGCGGTAGTACAAACTGGAGGCATATTAATGGAGTGGGCATTCTGAATAATTCAATAATAAAGAATACAACTATATACTGTACTGTCTGCATATACTGTATACTGTTTTTGTGTGTTCGTATAAGACGTATATAAAAATATTGTAAATAGTCTATTTGAATACTATATAGTATATAGACGGGCTTTTCCCCTTTTTTTGGCATATAATTTATATATATATTTTCAAACATTGTACAATGAAAGCTTAATAAAGGGTAAAGACCTACCTAAAATGATCATGTTTTGTGATTGGCTTTCAGAAACAAATCAAAAACAAAAAAGATCATTGTTCGTGACTCGTTCTTTAAAAAAACGATTTCTATAGTTTTATTGTCTTTCATTGTTATAATCAACCAACCACGAGCCTGGATAGTATGGGTAGATGATGACCCTTAATAAATAAATTAAAGAAAAAACAACATATTGTCAAGCAGAAAGGAACTTACGTAAAATCTCGTTTCAAACCATGGATGAATCCTATAAAGTATTTTTGTTGCTTTTGAAGTTCTGCTTCAGCCATGACAAGAGCCTGTAAACAATTCAGTGAAAAGTATCAGGGATGAGCTATTAAATATAACGTATACTTCTAAATCATACTGTAAGCTGAAACCTAACCCGGGTCTGACATCTTTCAAAGTAAGAAGCACTAATTTTCGCTGGCTTCTTATTTGGCCAATATACACTCAGTGAAGATTGGTGTTTTTGCTCAGTAGTCTGGTTCACAGCTGTAGTTGTCAGTGGCTGTTCACAAGTGTTATCTTTAAGGCTTGTTTGTTTTCATTGTAAGCGTCGTAGTTAACAAGCCATGTGTATTCAGTAATAAGTTATAATTACATTAATAAGTTGATTGCCCACAAAAACTTACTCGCTCTTTTCGGTATAAATCCTGTTTTAACGAGTTGTCGTCCACATTAGGTGCAGAAGCTTGAAAAATAAATGCAAGACGAAAAGGTTATGAATAAAAAATAATGGAAATAATCTCTTTGTTCAAAAAGTATCAATTGAATCACTGATTTCATTTTATTATGGAGCTGAAATTCATATTGGAGTAAAACCAATAGAGAGCTTTAGAATCAATAATAGTTCACGATTGTTATTCGTTACAAGTATTAGACATTGTAAAATAAATTTTAGATACACATACTGTACTGAGAAATTCCTGCATAATCTTCATTATCCAAATATATTCTTCGAGAACATATTTATTCTGGGTATAAAGTCCCGTCAGTATATAAATAAAGGTTATAGTATATCTAGCAGTAAAAATACTCACTACCGTTTTGGTGACTTAGACCAGTTCCTAATTTGCTTCCCAATTCTTTTTCTAACTTCAGGAACTTTACCTGATCTGTCAATTCCTGACGAAAAGAAAACAAAACTTAATATGTACTGAAATGTACGAAACAACCCGACAATATCAATATATATATATATATATATAGCTGATCAAGTTGATGAATCAGCGAATCCGAGAGACATGCTAGACTAGCTTGCTGCAAAGAAACTGCATGGTACAGACAAATGTAGACCGCAGGTATTGTACCAACAAAAAACCCACATGACAAAGCTCCGCCAACAAATTTTTCCACTGACAAAATCCCCGACGACACTATTTATCTTTACTTTACTATATATTGCACTTTTATAATTTTACTATATATTGCACTTTTATAAATTTTTTTTATAATCAAATGTACGTTACTCTTGAAAGTTGAAAATCAGCTAGTGAAATGAGGAACCATACCATAACATACCATACCATAATAATTTATTATACCATACCACATACAGTACCATACCATACCATACCATACCATATATACCATATACCTATACCATATCATACTATACCATACCACACCAATGTATATTTTTAATTATACATGTAATAAGAATAATATAATGTTGAAACTACATGCAGTATAATACTTACAACAATTCTACGCTGCAACCTATCTTTAGTTTCTGTAGCTTCCGCTTGAGTTTGCTCTAACTGTTTAGACAGATCAATTTCCCTTTTCAAATAGAACGGGCAGGTCAAGAAATAAACATTTTGATTGAAAAGTTATTTTCGAACATTGTAATATAATTTTAACTATAGAAAATGATGCAGGCATGAACTGAATTATTTAATATTTGGAAACGTACTTTGTTTTGATGCCATCAAGTAGTTTTGTTTTTTCCCTCCTCCACAGTGTAACCGTACCCTCCTTTTGCAACCTGTTAAATAGAATATTCCACCAATGCATGGAAGCTTCAACTTGTATGTAGAAATGTTATAGACTAGACTGCTAGTTGGCTTACATTCGACAATGGTTAAAAGTTAACAGCCACCCATTGTTTAAAAATAATGAATATAAACTATGCATATATATATACAAAAGTAATAACTAATACAATACAATACAATACAATACAATACAATACAATACAATACAATACAATACAATACAATACAATACAATACAATACAATACAATACAATACAATACAATGCAATGCAATGCAATGCAATGCAATGCAATACAATACAATACAATACAATACAATACAATACAATACAATACAATACAATACAATACAATACAATACAATACAATACAATACAATACAAAAGCTTTTATTTCAACACTATTTGTCTAATCGCAGCACAAGTGCTGATGTGGTCGTGATATAAGTACGTAATAATAATAAGTACGAATCATATAAAGTAATAAGTACGAATCATATAGAACTTACTGTAGTATTTGTTTATTTTTCTCTTCAAGTTGTTCTTCTAACTTCCTGCAGGTTGCCAAGATTGTGTTTTTCTCTGTCACCGCAAAGTTGTGGCTAAAACGTTAACTGTCTTAATTAGGGCGATGAGTAATAGTGATTCTTTGATCCATGCCATCAAAAGATGCCAGTCGATAATCTCGCAACAGCGTTGGTCGCTAAACAGTCTATGGCATTTTTGAGCGGTGTGATGAAACAACGACATAACCCGACAGTGACAGCTGGTGCCGATAATTTTTTAAACAAAATGGTTAAATACCTTACTGTTGACAACAGTGTCAGTGGGGGTTCTATGTTGTCAGTTGGATCAGACAAAATGTACTATGATGTGGTATGAAGATGTCACGAAACGAATAGGGTAAGAAGTGCTTATTAAAGGTCGCTGTCGCGTACAACCCTGTATTCTGGCATTCGAAAGTGTAATAACTAAATGTTAAACATTACTTATTAACTAAATATTTGCTAGCTCAACTAAAAAGTTAAAATATGTATAATTGAACGAAATGAGTGCGAGTGCGCAAAAATAAAGTTTTGTCTAGTTTTTCCTGCTTGTATTTTATATATGATCGTAACAATACCTTTCTTATTTTTTGTGTGTGTTGATGTTATGTAGGCCTACTCAGGTGAATATGAATGATGTTTGTGATGTCACTCTGAGTGTGCATCCACACCGGGCAAGCTGAAAAGTTTGCCTGACCACGGTGGGAATCGAACCCACAACCTTTGGGATACTAGTCCAATGCTCTGCCAACTGAGCTACGAGATCAAGTCGGTTCGAGTTGGTGATATTTCGGAACTGAGTCTAGTTCTTTCGATATCAATGTATTCTGAGATATGATACTTTTTGTGTGTGTTGAAGTTATGTACTCAGGTGAATATGAATGATGTTTCTGATGTTATTCTGAGTGTGCATCCACACCGGACAAGCTGGAAAGTTTGCTTGACCACGGTGGGAATCGAACCCGCAATCTTTGGGCCACTAGTCCAATGCTCTACCAACTGAGCTAGCTACGAGAGCTACTCGAACCGATTTGACATCGTAGCTCAGTTGGCAGAGCATTGGACTAGTATCCCAAAGGTCGCGGGTTCGATTCCCACCGTGGTCAGGCAAACTTTTCAGCTTGCCCGGTGTGGATGCACACTCAAGAGTAATATCAGAAACATAATACCTTTGTTGTTGATGCATGACTTCTTCTTTTTCTCGCTTCAGTAAAACTGCATGTTAACGGAAGATAACGCTTAGTTAAAAGGTGGTGTAGCACACAAAATATAATTAATTGTCATCGATTGTAAACGTAAAATATATCTTCCTAGTATATAATTATAGTTCTCCTAACAAAGGCCGCTGTTTGCTAGAAACGTCGAGATGTATTTTCCCTTTCACATTAAGGGTCGTAAATATAGAGGGTCGTTTTACGTCTATACACAAAATACGAGATAGACCTAGTCTATTTCACATCATCGAACATGACCTGGTCAATTATGACCAAATATAGAACCATTCACTATGAAATGGACTATATTCCTATAACCCGCCCAATGGTGGACTCTGTTGGATGTTGGTAAAATGAACACGTGCACCTTTTAATTCTTGATTTTCTGTCGCAACGTCCATGGCACTTTTTAGACCATCCTACATAAGTTGAAGAAAGTTATATATAGCTGAAACAATGAGCAAAAACTTCAAAGGCTGTTATTGCTGGGGTGGTGTAGGAAAATGAGCTCTCCTACGCTTATAAAATGCCCCATTGGCTTGCGTAAAATAGAGCCTCTCGTAAGTCCAACTCCTGGCCTTCAGGTGGCGAAGTTGTTTGTAACCAGCAGGAGAAGGGGCGAAAGGCGAGATACAGGCGCCCTCAATTAACCAGCGCTACGGGTAGGGTGAGCTCGTTAGTTTTAACCAACAGTCATCCTAGGAGAGGGACAACTCTGACCACAAACCAGGGCAGATGGGGCTCTTCAATCTTGGTAGACAACCCATCTAGTGGAGGTTAGACAAACAATTATACCCGCAACCAGAAGGTACCGTGCCGATAGGGGTGAATGGCCGCTGCGTTATTAGGTCGCCAATCGCGGGAACTGGTAGACTTGGCGCCCCAACCATCACAAAGCCTTATCCAGAGAGCCGGGCAACACTGGATGGACGTATTGTTCCCGTGCGCTACACACAAATTTATATGGGAGATTTAGATTACAACTAGTCTCTTCCATGATCGACCACCTGGGCTGGAACCCCCGCTATAGCTATAACGGTAAAGACCACTGCATCAAGTTCCAATATTCTCTTAATATGAAAGGCCTTGTTGGAAATTCCAAATACTACCTATGTCTGAAAAGTCAAGCTATGAACTTTCCCAGTGGAAGGAAAGCAGAGAAAGCAAAGAAGCTGGAGTTTTGCCTGAATATAGATTATAACTCTTCCCATCAACTGAAGGAAGAGTGAAACTCGCTAATCTATAAGCGTTACATGTACTCATCTCTCTGGCGATTTCGCCACTTAAGCCCTTATCCCCCTAATACCCGCAGCATGACGCATACAGTCGTCTTCATGAGAGAAAATACTGTATAATTCAGCATGAGCTCCACCTTTGAATTTACTATATGAGTAAATTCTTAAACACGTCCGAATTTATCATTATGATAAATTCGCGGCAAATTTTTAATTTATCATAATAATAAATTCGCGGCACCTAACACTAACCCTAACCCCAACCCTAACCACTAACCCCTAACCCCTAACCACTAACCCCTAACTTTTTTAACTTTTAAATTTTTTTTAACTTTTTTAAAAATCTAACTTTTTAAACTTTTCTCGCTTTTCAAAACTCTTTTAAAACTTTTTAAAACTTTTTTAAAAACTATTTTTTTAAAAAAAATTGAAAAACTCCCAAACCCCGCGCGACCTGCCTCCCTTCTAGTGCCATTACATTTATAACAAGAAATCCTGTGTAATGCTTGTGGGGTTTATGATTAACTCTATTGATAAATTCAAAAAGTGCCGCGAATTTATCATAATGATAAATTCGGACGTGTTTAAGAATTTACTCATATAGTAAATTCAAAGGTGGAGCTCATGTTGGTATAATTAATTATGCAAATGGCATAATTCTATATGTATAAAATTCATCCATGCTTACCTCGATGCTTTCCAAAACTTCGTTTTTAAAGTCTTCAATTTGAATAGTCAAAGTATTCATTAGGCTGCCAAACGTTACTTCTGTACAAATGAAGAAATATCCAGTGTGAACACTGTGCTGTCCACCGACCTATATACTTAACAACCAGTTCAATATCTGCACTTATACCATGTACTTACTCATCCCCGGCCTCGCTCGCAGACACCTGGAACCGGTTGCTCATAGGTTGATCAGCCAGTGGCGGCGCCAGGGGGAGGGGGAAGGGGAGGGCAAATGCCCCCCAAAATTATTTTTGCCCTCCCCCATTTTGCCCCCCCCCCTCAAAAAAAATTATTAGTAACTGAGTGTGACTAAAGGCTACACAAGCGTTTTGTCATTATCGGAAAATGTTTGGCTTATAAGTTGACATCACTCATTAGTGAATGCGCGTATACATGAAACTGTCTTTTACAGTTTCAATATTAGTTTGTAAATCTCTGAATGGTAAAACTTGCCAATACTCCAATAATACGTTTCAAAAAAGACAAAAAAGCTTTAGTTTTGCAAAGTTAAATTCTCAAACGTGTAAAGGCCCACAAAGACCGGACGCGATTCGGCAACGCGACGCGAATTTTCAGTTTTCAAAAACAAATAAAACCGTCAACGGATAAAAGTTTTACAAGGTATGCAGACCAAATAGCTAAAATTGCTAAGTGGTCCCGAATATTTGAAAAACAATGAAAAATATTAAAGTTAAATTTCATTGAAAACTGAAAATTCGCGTCGCGTTGCCAAATAGCGTCCGGTCTGTATGAGCCTTAAGGCACTAATAAGATGAAAGTATCACGAAATTATTTGAATAAACCACATCGCATATATGGGGGGCGAATATCCTAAAGGGGGGGGGGGCGATATTCCTGGGACATTCGCCCCTCTGGGGGGGGGGAGGCGATATTCCTAGGATATTCGTCCCCCGGGGGCGGTATTCCTAGGAATATTGCCCCCTTTTGAGAGGGGGGCGAATCTCCTGGGGGGGGGACAAAAGTCCTGTGACAACGGCATGGGCAAATAGCAGTACCTTTTTAAAAATTCTATCGCTGCCACATTTAAATATTAGTTGCCCACCCCCCCCCCCAAATTCTGAGGCCTGGCGTCGCCACTGTGATCAGCGCTAAACCCTCGGTTAAAATTTAACCCGCCGTTTTGGTTTTTGCATGTATTTCTGCACGTCTGTTTATTTCAAAACTTCAGGGAAGTCAACTCCAATCGACCCAGCCAAGATTTCTGAAGAAACATTTCCAAATTTATAGACAAGCTGTCAGCAAGTTTGCTTGGACGTTTAGATTAACCTAGGGTTAAGCTAATCGACTTTCGAACAACCGACCCCTGGACGATGTATTGGCTGTTTTAATTTTAATATTTTCTTTTGTTTTTTCTTCAAATTTTGAAAAATTCCTATTTTCTTTCTGCCACATAAAAATTTTCTCTGCATCGAATGGTCCCATACGGTCCGCTATCTTTTCCAACCATGCTTTTAAGTAGATTATACTTGAAGCGAACTATATGATGAATTATATGATCAATATGTTACTCCATAACACTTGCATGGCAAATTAATACTTACCATATTCTGATAACCTGTTCTGATATGTTCTGTAACGAAAGTCAAGAGGGTCTGTTTCTTCCTACAAGTCATAAAGCATTCACTATTACAGGTATTAGTATACTATAGGTATTAATAGGATGGTTTCGAGTGCAATTTGGATAAAACATGCACGAGTGAGTTTTTCAAAGAGCATTAAAATATCACGAGTCCAAAGGACGAGTGCTATTGAAGGTCATTGAAAAACTCACGAGTGTTTATCCAAATTTCCCGAGAAACCATCCTATTACGTATTAATAATATGCATAAAAATGTTCGAGACAATTGTAGTTTCAACTTATACGTTTATAGCGAACCGTTCACTGACAAAGTTTTCCTGCTTTGTTATATCACATTGTACAAAGCTAACGGCTTGAAAATGTCACTCAAATATACGTATGTTTTGCTAGTCTTGTTTAAGGTATAAAGTCTTTTCCATTTTAAAAAGAGATAAATACGGCATATTTTCCACCCGAACTTAACTTTTACTTAATATGTGGCGCGGCCGCCATGTTTGTTTTGTTTTGAATTTTAGATCCCAGTTTTTTCCCACCAATTAGGTCAGTTTTTTACAGACTTTTGCACTGCTACTTGAGATTAATTCCACTGGAATCAACTAATCACAGTCGAGTAATATTTTTGTGTATGTTATTATATAAGAAAGCAGTGTACATATAAGTTCTTTGTAGGTTTGCATGGCGATAAAACATATAATACTTTTGTTTGTGGAAACATCACGTAAATTTATTACTGCAAATATTATATATTATTAGCACTGATGAAGATCCGGGCTTACGGATCGAAAGCTTTGCAGTAATATATTTACGTGGTGTTTCCACAAACAAAAGTATTATAGTATACATATATTTGTAGAATATTATAGACTGCTCCGTTAGTTTATAGTTAAATTTATTTTACTTCGTATTAAGATTGATCTCCAACATCAATCCGAATCAAGTCTCTAGACCGCGTTCTCAATTCTTTAACAACAACCCTAAACAGGGTTGGTAGGCTTTCGCGCATGCACAAAGCCAAATGACCTTTAAAAAAAGGCCAAATTCTACTAAATTAAGGTAATTCCGCAGTTTTGCATTGCGCACTTTTACTATACGTACCCGAAAAAAAAATCATTTTATGACAATTTTATGTTACTTCAAAACTTCTTTGGTTACATTCGTGGAAAGAATTACGTTAAAATCAATTTTTTCAAAAAAGGCATACAAAAGTGTAGCTAGGGTTCCCTGTGTCTGTAGTATATTTATTTACTTGTATTTCACGTTTTAATGCCACAATTCCCTAAAAAGATCGGCGACCCCCGTTTTTTAACTGATAATTTATTTCTTTAATGCATTTTATATTTCATATCCGAAATTAAAAGAAAAATCATTTTTGGATCTTGAAAAAAATGCTTTATCAATGCATGTTCTCAAACGGAAAGATATGTTAAGAAATGTGGAAAAGACATTTGTGGATCAGAATTGTACACGTTAGTAGTTTCATTTTGCTCAAAACACAATATTTTTTCAAAAATAATTACAAGATAGGTTTACTAAAGCAAAGTCCGCGCTAAAAACGTCAATAAATATCGGGCTGTTGTGAGTTTGCTGTTACTCGTAATGAGCGTCAAGATGGCGCCATATTGGGGTAAAGGTGGTATATTGTGATTGTCATATCTTCTTAACCAGTTCGGTGACCCCGACTTTTTGTGTGATTGTACTTTAAGTATATCATAAACTCCATGCCTGGGAAGTTTCAGCACATTCTCATTTCGGGAACAACTACTGCGGAATTACCTTAAGCCAAATTTCATTTTTTTGAAAAAAGCCAAATCTTATCAATATTTTCGACTTACATTGGTCAGGCTATCTCTAGGGCTAGAGAAGCGCAGTATGTGGATAGATGAAAAAATTCAAATTATACAAAATAATGTTGGCTGCAAGCTTGCAGCATATTTTAAATTCTTTTTTTTTTATTAAATGTCTCCAACTTTTACATAACATGAAATGGTTTGGTAAAATGAAACAGCAAAAAATACGCGTGTTACACAGTTTTCACAAATGAATAATGAATTATATGAAAAACGTATTACTAACAACTCAAAAGTCCCAAATGATTTTTAAAGCAAATGTTTTCATTAGTTTATGCAAAATACTTTTTCATTAGTTTATGCAAAACACTACGGGGCGGACCTCTGCGAAGACATATAGCTACAATGCTGTCTTTGGTTTCAGCTTTACGATTGGCTGAATTTCCTAAGATCTGATTGAGTGTCAATAAAATTAGGTTATCCTATTTCAACGGTACACAATTCTTACATTCTTACATGTTGCTTAATGGTTTAACATTCCTTCATAATAAATTATACTAAAAAATAGTGAAAATTCCTGTCACTTGATGAAAAAGCCAAAATAGAGCCAAAAAGGCCAAACATTTTTTTCAAGGCCAAACAAGAAATAAAAAAGCCAAAATCGAGTTATTTGGCCGCAAAAAGGCCAAGTTACCAACCCTGACCCTAAACCAACAACAACCCTAAGCCAACAACAACCCTATATAAGTCAACACCCTACACAATTAAATTTAACGTTTCTAATTACGGTCGAGCATAAAGATGCGGTCGCATATAATGCGAGCAAAGTACGACATGGTTTCAGACGTCGCATTTTACACGCATAAAAACGCTCAGGTTGCTGCAATTGTGATGAAAACAGGATTGAACAATGCTTTGCTGCCCACATTGTTCATAGCTGTCAACAATATTGAACAATATTGTTACACCCGATTCAGGCTCAACAATATTGTTCAATATTGTTGACAAGTGTGAACAACGTGGGCAGCAAAACATTGTTCAATCCTGTTAAGCAACGGGCTCGGCGTTTTTTGCCGTGTACATGTGTCGAATTTAATTCGGTTGGGCGTGGCTTCGAAGACTTCATGTAATGTCATTGAAATGTCACATGTTGCCATGCATTTCGGAAAAAAGATAAATATGTATACTTGTTTATAATAGATTCATCATAGCGAATCATATGCTTTCATATGTTAGTGCATGAATTGCCGTGGTCACCTGCATGCATACTGTAAGATGTGTCGTAAAATTTCCAGTAAAGAAATTTAAAGCAATCTTCGATTAAATATGATTAGTTCATGTGATCTTCAACAGATTGTTATGTTCTTTGTGGCAACGGACGCGGTCTGCGACGTCAACGTCAACGTACAATTTCTTCAACAGTCAGCTTCAGCATATGTAAACATACATGATTGAAGTAATTTAATGTAATTTCTGTCTAATTATTCTTATTATATACTCACATTTAATATGCTCTTGATGTTTAGAAGCCGATCCATTACCTGAATAAAACAAATCAAATATTGCAGTCCCATAGTTTCCTCTAAAACTATATAATAGGGCGGAAGAAATCACTTTGCCCAACGAAGATGGAAATTGCCCGGCTTTCAGTACCAAAAAATTTATACCTTAGAAAAATGACTCTTTATTTCTGTAGTAAACAAAGACACTTATTTGTATATTCGTCGATATTAATCATTTTCGAAAGATGTGGTTTTTTGCACTAATTTACTTGGTTGAACCAGAATGCTGGGTTTGGTGGATAATTCAAGTGAGCATAACAATTTACGCCTAATTTCTCTTTTTGGACTCTCAGACCACAACACCATAATGGTTACACCAAAAATTAAAGATTGCAATACTAGAAAGAAGAAGATGATAATAAAACGTGATCGTCAAGCAAGCCATAGAGCAGAATTGGGAAGATATCTGAGCTCAATAAACTGGGTTTCAATCCTAGCTGGCTGAACATAATTGTGAGAACATGTGGAACATTTTCCATGTTGTACTAACTGGCCTAGACCTCCTCATGCCAACTAAGAAAATATAAATCATAGATTAAAAACACTCATTAAAAGGCAGAAGACGCTTTATACGTATGGTGCTAATTCAGCTGAATTCAAAAATTATAGAAACCTAGTCAATTCAGAGAGAAAAGCATGCAGGGGAAAGTACTATGAAGCGAATGTTCATAATCTGGGAAAAGAAAACCCAAAGAAATGGTGGAGCGAGGTAAAACGTATTTGTAATTTCAAAACCAATGAGGGACTTTCTAATCTAATGAACGTCGAAGAGTTCTCAAATTTGTCCTTAGAAGATCAAGCAAATAAGATCAACGCGGCGTTTTTAGATATCCACTGAACGAATACAGGTTACAATCTCCGTTATCCAAGCTTCCATTGGAAGAATCACCTGTTTTTCCAAATGTATCGAAATTTATGGTGCATAAAGCTTTATCAAAACTTAAAATCAATAGAGCAGCTGGCCCAGATAACATACCTAACTGGTGTTTAAAGGAATACTCATTAATTCTCGCCCTTCCTGTTTCGCTTGCCCTTAATGCATCGTACGGAGAGCAATGTCTTCCTACTCTTTGGAAGAAGGCTGATGTAATTCCCCTCATGCCAAAAACAAAGATTGTCCAACAAACAAAGAAAGACCGAAGACCGATTTCACATCGTGCATTTCTAAAGTTGCTGAAGAATTCCTGGTAAATGAATACGTTAAGCCAGCTGTTTTAAAGGTGATCGACCCCCATCAGCATGGAGTTATTCCAAAATCCTCTACAACAATGGCACTTATTAGCATGTTGCATCATTGGTTTCATCGAACGGACGGAAACGGATCGATCATAAGAGCAATACTGTTCGATTATCGAAAAGCCTTTGATCTCCTTGATCACTCAATCTTGTTCAGAAAGCTATCGCAGTTGGATATGCATGCAGTACCTCGCAGTGTTACTAGCTGGATAATTGACTTTCTCACCCACAGACTTCAAAGAATCAAACTAGGAAACTTTAGCTTTTCATTGTGGGAATCTGTTCCTTCTGGTGTGCCCCAGGGCACCAAATTAGGTCCCTGGCTGTTTATCCCCTTAATAAACGACTTAAACATCTCCCAAGGGCCCCTCTGGAAATACGTGGACGATTCCACAAATGGTTTTCAAGAACGGCACTAGCAAAGCTCAAGACCTAGTCGATGAAGTAATTTACTGGTCAGATAAAAACAAAATGCAATTAAATACAGAAAAATGCAAAGAGCTACGCATTTCCTTCAACGTAAACCCAATTGACATGCATGGATCCCATAGTTGTAAATGGTAAAAATTTGGACGTCGTAGAAAGTATTAAACATAGGTATTAAATTGTTAAGACTTACCATCAATCGTAAATTAACTTGGACGACATTAACGACGTGGTAAAGAAAGTAAATAAGAGATTGTACTTTCTCTCCCAACTAAAACGCGCTAAAGTTGAATCGAAAGATTTAGCATTGTTTTACACTTCGTGTATCAGATCCGTCGCTGATTATGCAATACCTGCATTCTACTATTCATTGCCGTAGTACCTAAAGAATTAGCCTTTTCCCAAAAGAGATCACAGTGCATTTGGAGGGACAAAATATATGGTGACAGGCGTCAAATATGTGAAAGAGTAGAAATATCTACTATCAAATATCAACTTTTTAGACGACCAAAAATGAAATATCTCCTTTTTACGTTAAACTTTTAATTTAAATATGTGCTGCCATATTTCTTGTCCCTCCAACATGGGATTCGCGCGACTAGACCCAGGACTTTGGGAATCGAAATGGCTAATGAATTAATACGTTTGGAGAAAAGAGCAATTACCATCATAATGCCAGATGTGGTCTATACCGTGATGCTCTTAAACTTTTGAACATCAAACCTATGGAAAACCATCATAAAAATCTATGTGACAATTTGTTTCGATGTGTAATGCTCGATACAAATCATAAGATTTATCATTTACTACCTGAGAGACATAATTCGGGCCACTTTTTAAGAAACGAAAACAATTTTAATATTCCTCTTATTAAAACTCATTTATCTTTGCCATGTGCAATGAGTTCAATAAGTCATGCTGAATATGCTAGCTGTAACTTTTAATATTTTTAATTAATGTAAATAGATGCGACACTTTAATACATAATGTTTTGTAACTATTACGTAATTCAGCTTTTGCTGCGATGTAATTTGAATAAATCCTAATTCCTAATTCCTAAAAATCAGGAACGGTTCCGAAAAATGCAGCACTATAGGTCCTCTGGCAGGAATCGAACCTACGGCTGTGGCTGCGATTCCGGTACAGCGCTCTAACCAAAATCTATACATATACATGAACTTGCGGTTACACCTCGACAATTGGCCTCTGTAGCTCAGTTGGTTAGAGCGCTGCACCGGAATCGCAGGGCTGCATGTTCGATTCCTGCCATGCAGAGGTCCTATATAGTGTTGCATTTTTAGCATTTGTTCCGGTGAGGTCTTAAATTGTGCATATATATATACTCACTTGGATTATTCACCAAACCCATGCAGCATTCATTATTCATGCACCTACAAGGATGGACTGCCCCCCCCCCCAAAGTTTCTAAACTCCTGGGAGGCAACTGCCCCTCCTCTGCCCGTGGTCTCGTATGTCTACATGTAAGTTTACTTAGTAGTACTGAAGACCAAAAATTCTGCTTAATAATTATATTACCATATCCAATTTTCGTTTCGCTGAACCTTCTTCCGGATCGTGATCCGCAATACAATCGAATGCCGCACAAGCCTGGAAGAAAAAAATATAAATTCTACTCGTTGTTTTGGTTATTACGCCACCCCTATTCATGAAATGCACGCGGTATATATGCATGTTCGCCGCTACCGTTTAGGATCGAAACAGCATCATTTTTGAA
The DNA here is from genome assembly GCA_902702795.2 of Paramuricea clavata. NCBI lineage: Eukaryota > Metazoa > Cnidaria > Anthozoa > Malacalcyonacea > Plexauridae > Paramuricea > Paramuricea clavata. Next base: position 7,903 of record CACRXK020000944.1, on the reverse strand, counting down.
AAGGTCAGTGATCATCTTGAAACAGCCAGTGGCGAACACTAGTTACAGACATTGTTTAGGAGCAAGTGACAAGCATGCAATTATAGCCGTCATGTTCACACTATACGCCGGCCGGAGCGAAATTGTTTGAAAACGTCACTTTGCCGTACAATTTGAGCAGGGTTTCTAAACGAGCCAGATGCAAACGAAGCACTTGGCGGCTTCGTGTGAACAAAAACGAACTTAAAACAAAAACTTACTTTTTTCTTGGTGTGAACAAAAACTTACTTTTTTGTACCGCTCATAAATGCTTTTCGTTTAATTAAATTTCTTTGCTTTGTAAACAAACTTTAACGGCGTTGTGGGAACACACGTAAACTCTGCCGGTATTATTTCGTTCCGGTGGAGTGTGTTGTACGTAAGCTTAGGGGCCGATTACATGGCGAACTTTCGGCCCCGGGGTTGAACTCAGCCCTGTTAACCGGGTTGAAATTTTTTGCGATTATATGGACGATTTCAACCCCGGCGTTGAAACGCTATATACGTTCTCGGCATCGATTCCCGAAAGTAAAAAAGCCTTAATTTTGTTTTCTTGTAATAAATAGTCACTACCACGCATGCTCGAATAAGTCAATTTCAGCCCTGGGTTGAAACGATTACATGACAAAATTTTCAACCCAGGGTTTAGCCTGCGTGGCAGGCCCTCAGTTTTATGCGGGCCCGGATTTGCAACGGGCAGGATTTTGGTGGGCACGGGGGACCTGGCACCATAGACGCAAGCTACCCAGGGTTGAGTTCAACCCCGGAGTTGAAATTTCAACCCTGCTTCAGCTAGCAGGGTTGAAATTTCAACTCCGGGGTTGAACTCAGCCCTGGGTTGAAAATTTTGTCATGTAATCGCGCGTTTGATTTTGACAGCGTTTTGTATTACAGACAGGGCTGAAATTTCAACCCGGTAAACAGGGCTGAGTTCAACCCCGGGGTTGAAAATGCTCCATGTAATCGGCCCCTTATACAATCTGTTCTGTGTAGGATTATTTACAGCTCTACTGATAAAATATTTAAACAATTAGAATTGATAGTTATATAGATTATAGTACATTAAACAACAACGCTAATCGGCATAATTAATTGACTATATGTCTTAGAAAATGTATCTAATGTCAGTCAAATGGCACAACTCGGGATTCTTTTGTTGCCCATGGCCATGTTCTGAAAGATTCGCATGACGTAGTCTTAGAGCATGTATAATACTATATATATATATATATATATATATATATATATATATATATATATATATATATATATATATATATATATATATATATATATATATATATATATATATATATATATACACCGAAACCCCCTTGGCATACATGCATGTTGAAAATTTCGCCCGCCACGGCACAAATGCATATATATAGCAATTAGAGCAGGTATAGATTTCGGAAACTGCGAATTTTAAAATCACGATTGTTTGTGACCTTCCAATGGCAATGAGGGTCTGCGGAGGAGCAGAAGGTAGGCTATATCTCCATGCAGTCAGCACTACCTCACGGCTATTGGCAGATTAAAGCGGCAATTTGCATGCAATAAGCTATTAAACTGGAAAGTTCTTCTCAGCAAAACGGACAAAAAATGGACATGTATATGCAAGAACGATTGATCGATATTTTTATGTTTTGATAAAAGTTCATTTTCCTCATATCAGAGGCAATCGTGACATATGAAACTGGGAAATTTACAAAGTGAAGACCTGTATGAAATATTAAATTAAATTTAGCAACACTAACAGATCAGACCATTATGAAAAGCATAGTTTGGTGAAAACAATAAACATTCCCGCCTGTAATTCTTTTAGTAATTTTAATAACAAAAAATGTTAAGTATAAATCAATCGGCGCGTTTTCATGCATAACTTAAAATGGTTAATTTGAAGAATATTTCATTGTGACAAACGCACTGTACTGAAAATATTTTTATTACCGTTAGACGTATTATTTTTATTTCCAAATTTTATAAACGCGCCCCGATGGTAAATGAACTGTCTACAATACTTGTTTTAGTGCTAAAATAATTATTGGATACAGTGGATTAAGGTTATATACTATTAAATATTTACTGATTTGGTTGTACTGTAAATTTTGAAAAGCCGAACGTTTTTAATGTAGCCTTCCTATATATCTGCACTAAATGTAGTATATAACATTAGGTAGATGAATAACAAACGTTTTACATGAAACACTCACCATATCAAAGTTCTTTCGTAGGGCATCAATCTTAGGTTTGAGGGACTCAGATTCATCTTTTTGTACTTGTCCATTTTCCTCCTGAGAACAAGCAACCCCATACACATGTATCATCATGATTTAATAAAACATTCACTATATATCTTTATATATATAGCTTAGCCTTAGATCATGCTATGTGTCGAATTATAAAACTCAATCGTGTTCAGCTGCTAAGCAACCTACTCATATCACAAACCTTATATTGGTAGTAGACGCTTGCAAGGTCTTCGGTCAACATTTTGCGGGGATTCTATAATAATTGGATATATCTTTCAAACACTGTGGGGTATCACTTTCATTTTAGGTAACTATAGACTTTCATTCTTTTAGCGAAGCCTTGAGATGTTCATGATATACACGGTCTGGTGATATTATAGCACTTCTTTTGTATTGGAGGATGTCATATAAAATGCAAATGATGATAGCAAGATGGATTATCGTTTGTGTACATTTCTACTGAACGGCTTTCCTGCCAATAACACAATAAAACTGCTCAACATAAATTATTAATATGTTTTTAGACTTACAGTTTTCTGAAACTGCGGAGCCTTTTAACCTCCTACACATGGGTCTGACTCAGTACAAAAAGGCTCGCCGAAGAAAATTATTCCGACGATGTCATCAAAGTTATCCAGCTGCCTGATGTCAGCTATTAAAACATATTAATGTTGCTACATCTATATATACTGTTGTGCAACAATAGATTAAGCTCTCGGCCAGTAGAATTGACTTTGTTAATTGCAGTAATAAATTTTCAAAAACTTCATTATACATGCCATATCGGATCTTCCGAAACTTCAACTTGTCGTTTCCGTCAAGAACATTGTCTTTGCAATGAAATCAGAAAATACGTGTATATAACAAGAAATCCTGTAATGAATGCAACCGTGTAAGAAACAGTGTATTAGATTTACAATGGTATATACGGAATAAAAATACTGGCTCTCGAATGATTTATCCTTGTCTTTTGTAACTTTTTCTTCGCGGTAACCATGCACAAGTTATAGATCTACTAGTCTTAATTCCCTTGCTTCGACGAAGAAATCTTCAGGAATAAATATGAAATCAATCATCCGCTAAATCCAGGCAACTTGTTTTTTTTTTTTTTTAAACCTATGTCGCACACACTGTGTATTTTAAAACCAGGTACAACAGTCATACCAGTTCTTTCAGAACCTCCCCGTATAAACATGCCACGGAACTGAGCAAATATATTTGGCACCTGAAAGGGTCTAATGCAAAATTCTCAATTAAATGGAAAATATTTATGAAATGTAAAAAGCTACTGAAGCAAAGCTGAACGTGATGTAACCTATATACAGCTAATTCAATTAAGGTTGTCCTTCCAAAAACTTAAACCTTAAACTCTGAGCGCGCAAGGGATGATGAGTTACTGCTGTTTGCAAGCTACCATTAGGCGTACGATTTTTTTCATGTTTGTTTACGTTTTAAACGTTCAGGTTTTTGACCGGAAAACGTTAACGTTTTGAGCAAGCCAATCAACGTTTGCCACGATCTTAGCAAAATTTAATTGAACACACCGCCAAACGTTGATTGGCTTGCTCAAAACGTTAACGTTTTCCGGTTTTGAACCTGAACGTTTGAAACGTAAACAAACATGAAAAAAATCGCACGCCTAATTATGGTAGCTTGCAAATAGCAGTATTGCATATTTAGATTCATAAACTTTGAAATTTGGCTTTGCAAGAATACCTAAGACATACAGAAGACTCACGGCAGAAAACATACTTGCTGAATTTAAAGGCCTAATAGGTGAAAACCCATCATCCCTTGCGCGCTCAGCGTTTAAGGTTATGGAACGACAACCTTAATTGAATCAGCTGTATATAGCTAATTCAAAAAAGTTTGTTCTTTGCAAACCTTAGTCCTTAAACTCTAAATCTTTAAACTCTAAGCTTGCAACTGATAATGGGAGCATCATTTACTCAGTTTAGAAATCATATATGTGGCCCATTTCATAGAGACATGGTAAAAATCTCCTTACCGGAGGCGGAGAACAATTCAATCACAAATAGCTGTAATATGAAATACTAAACTTGAAACTGGTGCCTCCCATTAAGCTTTGCGCGCTTATAGTTTAAGGTCCAAGGTTTGCAAAGGACAACCTTTTTCGAATTAGCTATATATTAATAACGAAAAATTCGTAATTATCTATTAATCCAAAACTATAAGCTCATTGAACCGTAGGAATGAACTATTGTCAAAATGTACAGCACAGAAACAAATTCCTTCTGAGCGAGGTAGTACCATGGATAATAAAATAAATGGATAGGAAACTAGCTGACGTGATCTAATGTTTTCAATGGGTTGATGGCGTGGTTGGATGTTCAAACCTAGTTGCAAACCAAATTAATAATTTAGCAATAATACAGCTAAACGTTTTAGTCAAAGAGCAAATAAATATAACTACGCCATTCTACGATGAAATCTCTAAGTATTCCCAGTCAATTTTAGCAAATATTTCAAGCACTAAACAGCGAAAAATGCATCTCAAATTTCGTTAAAATTGGCGACGCCAATTTCGTAGCTACAAATGTAAAAAAATAAAAAACAAAGACGAAAAACATTTACCTTGAATACTTTGTCGTGGCTTAGGCATGTTTTTAAAACAATTAGACCAGTTTATGCTTCAATATTACTCTAACCTTTTAAAGCGGAAAATATAGCGAAACAACAAAAATGCTGAGAACTTTGGCAATTCGCGTGATGTCACAGATTGCAACTAGGTCTAGGTTTAGACTGTGACGTCAGGAAGTTTCCTATCCAGTTATTTATAATCCATGCATGGTAGTACACTATTCTTGTTGTGCTATGGTTTCTTCAGAGTCCACTCAACCCAGTCTTTCGCGCGATCTATGTATTGTCGAGATCTCAATGGATGATTCCAGCTATATAGCGGACTAAAGCCCCGTTTACACTGAATAATGCAAATAATTAAAGATTTGCATAGCATGCATGAGTGCATGAGCTGCTGCTATGGCTAGTTTCGTCACATACAGTATTATATAATTATACTTACAAAAGACAAGAAATTATAAGCATCGAAGGTATTCATATAAAAGCGTCCATGCCAAGAAAGTAGAATATTTAGCTGACCTTCGACTTCGTGCAAGGTGTTTCATATTCAAATTGAACAGGCGTCTAGTATTCCAAAGGTCGTAGGTTCGAATCCCGCCGTGGCCAGGCATATTTTTCAAGCCTGCCCGGTGTGGATATACACTCAGAGTAACATCACACAAACGTCTTAGAAGCTGTTTACATGTTGGAAAGCTGGGTGATTTTGATGTATTGAAATAAGTGACTAGGCGAAAGTTCAAATGCTGGTTAACAGAACCAAAATGTTGTAGAGACGACTTGTAGTTCAAGAAGATTATTATTGCTGCTTGAACAACCTTTCGTTTACAGTTAACTATAATCTATCTCTAGAAAATAATGTAGTTTTTTGCTGAATCGTGCACCGTACCTTATTTCAATACATCCTGCCTTGCATCTTGTCCTGGCAAAGCAGGATCATATAAACAGCCCCTTATTCAGCAGATTGTGCATGCTGCCTTTGTCCCTTGGGGTTGAGGTACCACTTTCCTTGCAATAGTAACTTCTAGTATTCTACCAATAGTGTTAATTGTTACCTTTCTTGATACCGAATATTCCAATGTCGCTTCATTGCATGGATTTGTGACCCCAATAACACCTTTCGTAACAGGTAAGGCTAGAATTTCGCGCTCTAGTGGGGAACATTTGTGATCAACCAAAGCTGGCAGGAGGAAGTTTGTAATCGCTCTTCTTATGGAAGTACGTCCATCGATGTTTCAGCCCAAATGTGTAAACTGCATAGCTTGCTTGAGGCTGTGTTGTTGCAAAATCAGCCAGATTTATTACCTCTTTCGCCCATTCTTCCGCCGTTTCGTTGACATATTCGTTCAGGTATGACCTTGTTCCAACAACTGCTCCTTAATGCTTTTTTCCTTCTGTCCTGATGCATGATATTTATCTCTGTTTCTTTAAAGTGCTTATGAAACGAAATTTTCACCTCATTTTTAATTGTTTTGCTAAAACGTACTGCTGCAGCGATGAATGACGTTTACAGTTTCTTCATATCTCATCTCATTCTCAAGTTATCGCACTTTCTATATTTTGAGTTGTGACGTCACTAGTTTGACTTGAGATAATGGTAATAACAAGAAAGTCTGATATCTTAGTGAGTATTTGATAAAATTCAATGAAACTCGGTACACTTAGTGGGTGCGCCCATATGAATATTTTTGGAAGGTCATATGGTTGTCATGGCAACACACTAGATCCCAGTCTCTTCTCTTCCATTTCACAAATTTCCTCCTGTAGACCTCTTGCAGAGGATGTTTGCATGTTATAACGGTTTAAACTGATTACGATATTACGATTTCCGCAGGCTCAGGGAACGAGATTGGCCTGTGTACAGCCGTAAATTCTCCCGTAATTAACGTTAATTACGGAAGAATGGACCTTTCCCCTTATAACTAAAATTTCGATCTGGACAAAAATTTCATCACAGCTTGAAAGAGCATCACAAAATTAGTAATATTCCAAAGTTTTGTTGCAAAATGCGGATAATATAGCCTTGCGAAGTTTGCCGTTTTTCAGTCATTTTGTATTACAAACGGGAAATTGACATCCGATTCGGGTGTTGGGGCTGCAATTTCCCGTTTGTAATGCAAAATGACTGAAAATTGCAAACTTCGCAAGGCTCTATTTTCCTCATTTTACAACATTTCGCAACGAAACTTTGGAATACTACTAATTTTGTGATGCTCTTTCAAGCTGTGTTGAAATATTTGTCTAGACTTGCCTAGATCAAAATTTTGGTTATAAGGGGAAAGGTCTATTTACGGCTGTACACAGGCTACAAACATGGCCGCCATCTATTCAAATGGGGGTAACCGCTGGAATATTCTTGGCTTCAATTTTACTAAAAGAGATGCGCTATCTAGTGTATATAAGATATCTATGGTGTGACCCCTGCCAACGGGTGATTAGAACTAATCGCCCGCTACAGCGGGCGATTAGTTAGTAATCGTCCCTGTTGAAACAAAAGAAACCCGGGCAACTATGCTGTTATTGAAATTAGCACCTAAATTAAGGCGAATTTTACTCGGCCTTCGTGTGTCATATATTGAGGAATTCGATATATTCCAGAGCTTAGCGATGTCTCCTATCTCACGTAATCGACTGGTGTAAGAACTTCTCTGAACGTATGATATACCATAAATTTAAAAACTGAGGAAATCTGTAGTTCGATTCATACGCCAGAAACTGACTCTCGAGCTGCTAATTACTCCTCTATTGTTAACTGGTATATTTAAATGCATATGAGTCATACTAAGTCGGGTAGTTGAAGCTTCTATTTCAGGACCAGGATTCTTTTGAACATCCAAATAAACAGTAACATCAATGACAAACAACTTATCAGGAAGAGCCAGAGTAGTTAGGCCGCGTTTACTTGCTTTTTGAACAGGAAGAATGATATTAAACTTCGACTGAATCCTAGTACGCTTTGTTGTTGTAATTTCAATCGGGCGCGCATACCAAACAGTGGCGTAGCCAGAATGATAATTGGGGGGGGGGGGGGG